>OY997270.1:559272696-559407799 GCA_963921465.1 Triticum timopheevii
TGAACTAGTTGAATTAATATATAGAACTAGTTTATTTTTAGTAAATGCTTAGTTGAACTAATTGAATTAATATAACTAGTTTATTTTTAGTAAATGCTTAGTTGAATTAATAGAAGTAGTTGAATTAATTGAATTAGTAAGTGTTTAATGTTTCGCCTAATATGAACATAGGAAATGTCGTCTGACGACGGAAAAAATTTCATTATGTGCCAATACTGTGAAGACCAGCGCGGTCAGTGCGACAGAAATTTCATTGTTGATGGTAGGCGATTCAGCATCAAGCTGGATGAGACTTTCGAATTTGATACAGTAAGTCACAATGACAAGTTTGTTTTTGTAATTAAGCATGACTTATATATGCTTCATTTGCCTGACTTATAATTTTTAATTTTCACTATTCTACTAGCGCATCCCCTGCCATGCAAGAATTTTTGTCTTGGATAAGATAGGTTTCAAAGATATGGAAACTATGGAGGTAAAGAGAGCTTACCTGAAAACTGAGCATGATGGTTATACTTTCAACGTCAAAGTATACAATACACACACGTACACCTATTTTGAATGCAAAACTTGGGAAGCACTATGCAAGGCTTATGCATTTGAGCCTGGTATGGTTATCACCTTTAATATTCGTCCGGAAGATGATATTGAAGGTAATAGAGACATATGGGTCGATGTGCAGACGCCTCCAGTTCTACCATTATGTGAGTTCTTCTCAACTATATTTTTGTCTTTGATATTGCTTATTTCAAAAATAACTGACAACTAATTTCTATTGACAGCTTATCTCCATTCAACCAAACATGTCCGGCGCTTGGTAGACAGGACCTACTACTGTCCCGGAGCTGAACTAAACTGCGAGGAGATAAGTCATTATGTTTCATGGCTTGAGGATCTTCATACTGTCAAGACAAATTTTCTTCCTGCACTTAGAAATGTTAGTACTCAAAACGTGCGACCAATAGTGATGGTATTGAACTACGGTCACATCTATTTAGGAATGATGGTAAGATATTTACTATTTGTCCTCAGTGCATATTTTGCATACATATTTTTTTGCTAAACTTTCATTACTAAGTATATTAATTAAGTACTATACGATGTTCTTCAACAGGGACTCCCGATGACAGTTGTGCCTCAGGGGATCGAGACTAAAGGTCAGATGTCAATTGTTAGCTTACGGCCAAGATATCCTGCATTGCACATGAATGCATTCAGGATTTCTAGAAGCGATGAATGCTTAATAGTGAAAGATTGGAGGAAAATTGTTAATGATCACAGAGAAGTACTAGGGGGCAGCAATGAGAAGCGCAGCCCACGATTAGGAGACAGGTTCATCGGCATGCTCCAGTATGATCAATCAGGAGAGCTATACATGTTCTATGCTATTTTACCAGAGAGAGAGAGAGAGTAGCTAGCAGGAGTGATTCATCTAGTTCTTCATGCCGCTCTTAATTAGTACTTGTCCTTTCATGTCTGTGTTCTTCGTTCTGAACTTAAGTGATTTGCTTTTGTGGTGTTATATATGAACGCTTATAATATCATGACAATCATGTTGAACTCGATGATTGGTTTTACTAGAAATTCTATTTATATATATATATGCATAACGTGTACAATGTGTAGTATCATAAAATACCAGCAAACGAAAAAGAATTAAAATGGAAACACAAAATTAAATGAAAAATAAATCATAAAACTAAAAACCCACCAAACCTTATAGTACCGGTTGGTGTTACCAACCGGTACTAAAGGGCTCCAGGCCCACGGAGCTGGCTCGTGCCACGTGGTTGCCCTTTAGCACTGGTTCGTGCTGAACCGGTACTAAAGGGGGGGGGCCTTTAGTGACCACAATTTAGTGCCGGTTATGTAATCGGCACTAAAGGGCCTTACGAACCGGTGCTATTGCCCGGTTCTGCACTAGTGTGAATCCACCCGGATCCCAAGGTATATCAAAGCCAATTTTAATTAACAATGATTTGTAATTTAGTAGTGAGCACAAAGTAACATATATCAAGCAATGACGAAGTCTAACTCTCTTCCTATGCATCGGCATGTCATAAAAGAACAATTCATGCACACCAAGTAAAGGCCAATGCATAGTATAAGAAGTTTCTTGCAATTCTATCGTGTTGGAAACATAGAGAGGTGGAGATATAGTTCCTCTCTCATAATAATTGCAAGTAGGAGCAGCAAACACATGCATATTATATCTATCAAAATCATCCTGTGTAGTAGTAAAAGGCAACCCATCAATATAATCCTTAATAAGCACAAACTTCTCCGATATAGTGTAGTAGGGAGAATTCAAGAAGATAATAGGACTATCATGCGTGGGTGCAATAGCAACAATTTCATGTTTAACATAAGGAACTATAGCAAGTTCATATCCATAAGAATAATTCATATTGGCATCTTGGCCACAAGCATAGCAAGCATCATCAAAAAGGGATATTTCAAACAAATTCAAGGGATCATACCAATCATCATAGCAATCATCCTTCGGTAAGCATGAAGGGGAATTAAACAATGTATGAGTTGAAGAGTTACTCTCATTAGAAGGTGGGCACGGGTGATCAATCCGCTCTTCCTCCTTTTCTTCTTCGCTCTCCTCATCATTTTTTTGATCCAATGAGCTCATGGTTTCATCAATTTCTTCTTCCATAGCTTCCTGCAAATATTAGTCTCTTCTTGGACAGCGGAGACTTTCTCAATAAATGCATTAATATTGTAATTGTATTCATAATTTTCATAGCAATATCAAAGTATAGCAAGATTTTTTGGTCTATAAACTGAGTCATCAAAATCGTCAAACGCTTTAAACATAGATTCAATCTCATAAGCACCCATAAAAGCAACAAATTCTTCTATTTGTTCCACATCATAGTAATCATATCTACCATTAGCATAAGAAGCTAAGGTTTCATTATCATTGAATTTGCATGAAAAGGGAAGGTATGGAGCCTTCATCCTAGAGCAACAAGTATAATCATGTATCACACATAGTTGACGAACATACCAACGTAATATAGAAATTTGATCCCATAATAGTTTCCCTTTTTGTGTTAAGCGATAATCCCTAAAGTATTCACGTTGATCCAACGTTACTCCCATTATAAAGTTGAATAGGGTTTTCTCAGGATTATCAAAGTAGCACATAATATTTTTCACATAATGATCATCGAGGGTTTTAGGAGGTTCCCCATCTCCATGAGCAGCAACTACACCTAATTTTTTTGGTATTTCGTGTTCCATATCCATAGCTAAAGATAGAGAACAACTAAGAACAGCAAATCAAAATTACTTAGTGATAAAGCAAACAAGCACACACGAGAATATTCACCCCACGCTATGACTCCCCGGCAACGGCGCCAGAAAAAGGTCTTGATAACCCGCAAGTATACGGGATAGTTGTAGCCTCTTTCGATAAGTAAGAGTGTCGAACCCAACGAGGAGCTAAAGGTAGAACCAATACTCTCTCAAGTCCTCTCGGCCACTGATACGACTCTACGCACGCTTGACGTTCGCTTTACCTAGAACAAGTATGAAACTAGAGATACTTTGTAGGTGTTGTTGGATAGGTTTGCAAGATAATAAAGAGCACGTAAATAAAAAGCAGGGGCTGTTTAGATAAAGATGCAATAAAGTAAATATAGCGAGTGTGGAAAATTGGTGATAGGAGTTGTGGAATTGTCCCTAAGCAATTGACTACTTTACTAGACCGATAGCAAGTTTTATGTGGGAGAGGCCACTGCTAGCATGTCATCCCTGAGTTGGAATTCTATGCACTTATGATTGGAACTATTAGCAAGCATCCACAAATACTAACGTTAATTAAGGTAAAACCCAACCATAGCATTAAGATATATTGGCCCCCCTTCAATCCCGTATGCATCAATTTCTATGCTAGGTTGAAGCTTCTGTCACTCTAGCCCTCCAATACATAGTCCTATCAACATAGAACTAACCCTATGGTGTGATCCACACGCGCGCTCATATGATGGGCACCAAAGGACAGCAATATAACCACAAGCAAATTAAATCAATCATAGCAATTCATCAACCACCAATAGGACAACGAAAATCTACTCAGACATCATAGGATGGCAACATATCATTGGATAATAATATGAAGCATAAAGCACCATGTTCAAGTAGAGGGTACAGCGGGTTGCGGGAGAGTGGACCGCTATAGATAGAGGGGGGAAGGTGATGGAGATGTTGGTGAAGATGGCAGAGGTGTTGGTGTAGATCGCGGTGATGATGATGGCCCCGGCGGCGTTCCGATGCCACCGGAAGTAAGGGGGAGAGAGCCCCCCTTCTTCTTCTTCTTCCTTGACCTCCTCCCTAGATGGGATAAGGGTTTCCCCTCTGGTCCTTGGCTCCCATGGCTTGGGAGGGGCGAGAGTCCCTCCGAGATTGGATCTATCTCTCTGTTTCTGCGTTCTCAGATTCTGCCCCTTCATCGTTTCTTTTATATTCGGAGATCCGTAACTCCGATTGGGGTGAATCTTTCGCCTAGATTTTTCTCATAGAATTAGCTTTCTTGCGGCAAAAGAAGAGCGTTAACCGCCTTACAGGTGGCCCAGGAGAGTGCCAGGCGCGCCCAGGGGGTGGACGCGCCCCTATCTCCTGGCCACCTCGGGCACCGTTTCGCGTTGATTCTAACTCCGGAAAATCCCAAATATTCCAAAATAATTATCCGTCCGTTTTTATCCCGTTTGGATTCTGTTTGATATTGGGTTTCTGCGAAACATAAAAGATGCAACAAACAGGAACTGGCACTGGGCACTGGATCAATATGTTAGTCCCAAAAATAGTATAAAAAGTTGCCAAAAGTATATGAAAGCTAAAGAATATTGGCATGGAACAATCAAAAATTATAGATACGATGGAGACGTATCAGTCTTTGACGCGCACGGCCTCGACCCGTCTAGGGCCGAGCCCCCGGCACGCGAGGTGTAGGAGTTCTTCGACAACTTGTCAGAGGGCTACGACCACGACGAGCTGCTGCTCGTCGAGGACACCACCCTGGTGAAGATTGACTACATCATGGCCAGGGCGGGGGAGGCGCACCTCGCCATGGAGGACAGCAGCGCTGGTGGTGTGGAGGATGAGGCCAACGCGGTCGCAGAGGAGATGGAGCTCGCCCAGTGGGCGGGGGCTGACGGGGTGGCCAGCGGTGCCAACATCGGGGCCCCCCTTGTTGAGGAGGTGGTCGAGGAGTCGACCGAGGAAGAGGCCGAGGCCAACGACCCTCCAACCATGGGAAGAGGACGCATCCTACGGGGGCCAGCTCTGGCGAGCCGGTCCGGCCCAGGAGGACCGAACCGCGGCAAGGGGCCCAGAGGAGTCCGTGCGCCAAACAAGGGCCGCGACAGCGAAGAAGACGGCGAAGACCGCGGTGGCGAAGAAGAAAGCGACCGCCTCTTCTTCGTCCAAGCGTCACTGGACTCCATCCCCTTCTCCTCCTCCCGCAGATGTCGATCTGAAGGTCGTCTTCGATTTTGGGTCTCTCAGACCGAGGAGGAAAAGGAAGGCAGCAGAAGAGGAGGCGCAGGACGAGTAAGTGTCTGCCCTTCTCCACCTCCGTTCTTCCAGATCGTGCCTCTTTTCTTGACTTGTTTTTGTCTTTGCAGGGACAGGGAGACGCTGGCCCAAAGGATGGCGAAGAGGGCCAGGGCGTCAGCGGGCGACCAGCCCCCGGCGGGCGCTTCGCACACGCCGGTGGTGATCAGCCCAGACAACAGCCCCGGGGCAGCCCCCAGCGTGCGTCCACCAGTTACTCCTCATCAACGTACGCTGGGGTACGATCTTTTGGCACTGACCTTGCCCTGGCTGCAGGAGGAGGACAGCAGCAGGAGGAGCCACCGAGGGCCACCACCAACACGCCGCCCCCATCGACCACACCACCCCGAGGGGCGTCCTCAGCAAGGGCACCGAGCACCGAGCCCATGCGCATGGAGGAGGAGGAGGTGGACTTGGGCACTGGTGGCTCCGTACCGGCAACAGATGTTGGCAGGGAGGGGGCCTCTTCTTCTCAGCCCGGCACGGGTAAGTCACCTGCTTTCTGTTCCTGCTTTTCCTTCTTTCTTTTTTTTGAACCTTGATCTTGGCCTCGCCTCACTTTCCCTTCTTGGTTTCCAGATCCCCTCTCGGCAGACCAGGAGGACATCGACGCCGTCATCACGGAGGTCGCCAAGGACGCCGAGGCTGAGGCCGACAAGGTCGCCGCCGAGGAGGCCACTGAGACCGTTGCCGAGGACGCTGCCAAGGGGCTTGCTGGAGGTACTGGCGAGGCTGCCGCCGAGGAGGCCGGCAAGGGCACCGTCGAGGAGGCCAACAAGGGGCCTGCTGGGGAGGCCGGCAAGGCCGCTACCAAGGAGGAGGTAGTTGACGATCAACCCTCCTCCTCCGCTGCCTCTGGCTTGAGCAAGTACCTGAAGGTGGGCGACGACCTGTTCGTCCACCTTCCAGGGACGGCGGGCACCAGGGCACCGGGCGAGGGGAAGGTGTTCGACGACGAGGTGCTCGCCGCCGCCGGGCTTGGGGTTGTCGATGAACCGAGCGCAAGTGGCGGCGGTACCCAGGAGGAGCGACTTCTCTGGGCCATGGGCGCTAGCTTCTGGAAGCTTCGGGCACTCCACCGCGCCCGTCTGGACAAGGCGAAGTCCAGGAAGGTGGCGGTGGGCAAGGCGGAGGCGGATCTCAAGGAGCCCGTTGCCGAGGCGCAGGCCTGGTTCCGCCAGGCCCACGAAGAGCTGAAGGCTGCCCAAGACCAGCTGGTCGAGCGCAAGCAGGAGCTCCTCTTGAAGTAGGCCTACATCAAGAAGGCCCAGGAGGCGGCGAGGGAAGAGGCCACCAGGGCCAAGGCCACCCGGTCATAGCACCAGGCCGAGCTGAACTCCCAGGAGGAGGATCTCGTCGCTCGTGAGGTGGTGCTCGCCACCACACTCCGTGGCAAGGACGAGGAGGTTGAGAGGCTCGTCGCGCAGCAGGCCTAGGAGCTGAAGCAGAGGCACAAAGAGGCACTTGATGCTTAAGCCCTGGTCCATGGCGACAAGGTGAAGGAGCTGGAGGTGGAGCGGGATGGCCTGAAGAACAGGGCCGAGGAGCTGGCGAAGGAGAAGGACACGGTCAACTGCACCTTGACGGTGGCGCAGGCCGAAGTCCTCGGCAAGGCCGAGCTGCTCACCCGCGCCAACGACTCCATCAAGGACCTGAAGCTTAAGCTGGAGAGCCTTGAGGGGACACTTTAGGAGGTCAAGGCCGGGAGGAGACCCTTACCAAGAGCCTGGAGAAGGAGAGGCAGCTGCGGAAGAACGAAGCCGCCAACCACGAAAATTTCGTGAAGGGCGAGAACCTTTGGATCAGCCGCCTCGCCGACATCGCCAACAGGATCACCGAGAAGGTGGCTGCTATGGGGATGTCGAATGTGAGGTACACCCCAGAGCCGAACGTGATGCCCAATGCCAAGCTGACCTTGTTCTTCGAGGGCGTTCTTGGAGCCCTGGAGCAGTTTCGCTCTAACAGAGCGAGCTCTCTGGCCAATGAGGCCCGACTGCTTTGCCGGGGTGCCATGACCAAGGTTCTTACCAAGGTGGCGTACTGGTACCCCAACCTCGACTTCGACGTCACGCTGGGGAGCTTGCCGGAGGCTGTGGACCTCGGGGCCGCTCAGGGTGCGCATCAAGCCCATCATCAGCCCGTCGACGGAATCGAGAGGGTGGAGGGCCAGCGCCGGGACTAGGCACCCCGTTTCTCATCATGTTGCAAGTTCACGACCAAGACAATTTATATCTTTAGTTAGAACCGCAGCAACAATTGATGTAATATAACTCTGCAGTACTCTGAAGTGATGCATGTTATTTTCCAATTCGATATTCCTCTGTATG
The DNA here is from genome assembly GCA_963921465.1 of Triticum timopheevii. Taxonomy (NCBI): domain Eukaryota; kingdom Viridiplantae; phylum Streptophyta; class Magnoliopsida; order Poales; family Poaceae; genus Triticum; species Triticum timopheevii. Next base: position 559,280,592 of record OY997270.1, read on the forward strand.
TCCACCCTACGTTAATTGGGTAGGCTTTCTGGCGCGTAAACCCAAGCTGCGGCACCTTGAGGACAGATCCCCAATAGCCTGCTGGGTGTGCTTGCTGCCAGGCGAACCACCTCGTCATTCTCGGCGCGGCTGCTCAAGCTGTCGAGCGGACTCGAGACAGAACGAGAGCGTTGCCAATAGCGGAAGGCTACCCTGCCGTTCTCGACACAGCCGCTCGAACTGTTGAGCAGACTCGAAACAGAATGAAGGTGTTGCCAATAGTGGAAGGGCCGCCTACCTGGCGATGAAGGACTGCTAGACTGGCTGCTAGACCAGATTCTCACAACTGCGCCGCCTACCTGGCGCGCCAAAGATGTCGGTGGGAACGACACCTATGAGATCACTGGAATCCCTACTATAGTCGGCGGGCGCGGGTTTGTGAAAAGAGCGGGTCTAGGAGCCAGCACAAAGGCCGTTTACCCAGGTTCGGGCCGCGGGATCGCGTAATACCCTAGTCCTGCTTTGGTGTGTATTTCGGTGTTCTTGAGGTAGCTATGGTGCGTGACTTGCTCAAAAGAGCCGAATCCCCCTCTAGTACGCCTCGGGCCTCCTTTTATAGGAAAAAGGGGATGCCACAGTGGCACACAGGAGGTGGAAAGGGTACAATGTACAAGCTTATCGCCTGTCATTACGGGACAAGATGCATTAAATGCGCCCCTTAGGTGTCCCCTTGCTTTGTTGCGGCCTCGCCTTGCTTCGACACACGTTCAGGCAAGCGAGGCGGGCATTGCCATGTAGCTAGGCTGGCAGCCTGCTGAGCTGGCGTGGTGGCAGCGTCTTCACGAAGATCTGCGTGCCACTACGCAGGTGCTTGCTAAGCTGGTCTCGGGGCCGCACGTCGCCACGCAGGTGCTTGCCTGGCTGGCTGGGCTGGCAGCTGCATGAGAATGGCAGTGGAGCCTTGGCGGGCGCGGGCCTAGCTGCGGCCCTGCCGATGTCCTCGGTAAGGGTCTTGCCGGGGCCCCAGCAAGAGTCTTGCCGCGACACTGTGGTCGTCCCCGGCAAGGATTTTGCCAGAGGCCTTGTGGGTTTCCTTGGCAGGGATCGTGCCGAGGATCGCCGTCTTCTGGTCCTCATCTGATCTTGTTTGTTAATGATTGTCACAAATATCTGCATGCCACCATGGAGGTGCCTTCCGATCCTTGGTTCCAATGTGGTTGATGATGTTGGAAACCTTGGGCTGAAGGGTGGCGTGCTCCGCCGGTGTTGGGCAAGTTGCCCCGGCAAGGCTCTTGCCGGAACTGCAGAGGCCTCCTCGGCAAGGGTCTTGCCGGGGGAGTCTGCCTCGCCTTCTTGCTCTTTGTGTCTCTGTCTTGGCGTTGCTTTGATCGTCTTGTGGCTTCGGCTTCCCTCCTCTGCCCTACCAAGTGTGGCCGTGGGCGCGGCTCTGACTGCCCGTGCACAAGTAAAGGGGTACAAAGCATATCCCCTACTTTTGTACACCAACAACGGTGATCATGATGCTACCGACGCAAGGCTTCGCCTAAGCACCGCAACGATATGACTGAGGTGGATTATGGTGGAGGGGGCACCGCACACGGCTAAGAGAGATCAATGATCAACTTGTGTGTCTATGGGGTGGCCCCCCTCCCCCGTATATAAAGGAGTGGAGGAGGGGTAGGGTCGGCCCTCTACTATGGCGCGCCCTGGGGAGTCCTACTCCCACTGGGAGTAGTATTCCCCCCTTCCAAGTAGTAGGAGTAGGAGAGAAGGAAAGGGAAGAGAGAAGAGAAGGAAGGAGGGGGCGCCACCCCTCTCCCTAGTCCAATTCGGACTAGGTCTTGGGGGGCGCGCTGCCTACCCTAGGCAGCGCCCCCTCTTTCCCTTAAAGCCCAATAAGGCCCATATACTCCCCGGTGAATTCCTGTAACTCTCCGGTACTCCGATAAATACCCGAACCGCTCAGAACCTTTACGATGTCCGAATATAGCCTTCCAATATATCCATCTTGACGTCTCGAACATTTCGAGACTCCTCGTCATGTCCCTGATCTCATCCGGGACTCCGAACAACCTTTGGTACATCAAAACACACAAACTCATAATATCGATCGTCGCCGAACATTAAGCATGCGGACCCTACGGGTTCGAGAACTATGTAGACGTGACCGAGACATGTATCCAGCCAATAACCAATAGCGTAACCTGGATGCTCATATTGGCTCCCACATATTCTACAAAGATCTTTATCGGTCAAACCGCATAACAACATACGTTGTTCCCTTTGTCATTGGTATGTTACTTTCCCGAGATTTGATCGTCGGTATCTCAATACCTAGTTCAATCTCGTTACCGGCAAGTCTCATTACTCGTTCCATAATGCATCATCCTGTAACTAACTCATTAGTCACATTGCTTGCAAGGCTTATAGTGATGTGCATTACTGAGAGGGCCCAGAGATACCTGTCCGACAATCGGAGTGACAAATCCTAATCTCGATCTACGCGAACTCAACAAACACCATTGGAGACACCTGTAGAGCACCTTTATAATCACCCAATTATGTTGTGACGTTTGGTAGCACACAAAGTGTTCCTCCGGTATTCGGGAGTTGCATAATCTCATAGTCATAGGAACATGTATAAGTCATGAAGAAAGCAACATACTAAACGATCAAGTGCTAAGCTAACGGAATGGGTCTAGTCAATCACATCATTCTCTAATGATGTGATCCCATTAGTCAAATGACAACTCATGTCTATGGCTAGGAAACTTAACCCTCTTTGATTCAATGAGCTAGTCAAGTAGAGGCATACTAGTGACTCTCTATTTGTCTATGTATCCACACATGTACTATGTTTCCGGTTAATACAATTCTAGAATGAATAATAAATATTTATCATGTTATAAGGAAATATAAATAACAACTTTATTATTGCCTCTAGGGTATATTTCCTTCAGTCTCCCACTTGCACTGGAGTCAATAATCTAGTTCACATCATTAACCTGTATATCAAATATACCCATGTTCACTTTGCCATCCTTCTTATCCACCAAATATTCAGGGCATTTCCACTTACAATGACTATTTCCTTTGCAGTAGAAGCACTCAGTTTCAGGCTTTGGTCCAACTTGGGGCTTTTTCACGGGAGTGACAACTTGCTTGCCATTCTACTTGAAGTTCCCTTCCTTTCCCTTTGCCCATTTTCTTGAAACTAGTGGTCTTGTCAATCATCATCACTTTGATGCTTTTTCTTGATTTCTACCTTCGTCGATTTCAGCATCATGAAGAGCTCGGGATTCATTTTCGTCATCCCTTGCATACTATAGTTCATCACAAAGTTCTAGTAACTTGTTGATGGTTACTAGAGAACTCTGTCTATGGCTAGGAAACTTAACCATCTTTGATTCAACGAGCTAGTCAAGTAGAGGCATACTAGTGACACTCTATTTGTCTATGTATCCACAGATGTACTAAGTTTTTTTGACTAACCACACATGTACTAAGTTTCCAGTTAATACAATTCTAGCATGAATAATAAACATTTATCATGATATAAGGAAATATAAATAACAACTTTATTATTGCCTCTAGGGCATATTTCCTTCAGTCTCCCACTTGCACTAGAGTCAATAATCTAGTTCACATCACCATGTGATTTAACACCAATATTAACATATGTATGTGATTAACACCCATAGTTCACATTGTCATGTGATCAACACCCGAAGGGTTTACTAGAGTCAATAATCTAGTTCACATCGCAAAGAGTACTAAGGTGTGATCATGTTTTGCTTGTGAGAGAAGTTTAGTCAACGGGTCTGTCACATTCAGAACCGTATGTATTTTGCAAATATTTTATGTCTACAATGCTCTGCATGGAGCTACTCTAGATAATTTCTCCCACCTTCAATATGTATCCATATTGAGACTTAGAGTCACCTGGATCAGTGTAAAAACATGCATCGACGTAACTCTTTACGACAAACTCTTTATCACCCTCATCACCGAGAAACATTTCCTTAGTCCTTTCCGAGGATAATTTTGACCGTTGTCCAGTGATCTACTCCTAGATCACTATTGTACTCCCTTGCCAAACTCAGTGTAGGGTATACAATAGATCTGGTACACAACATGGCATACTTTATAGAACCTATGGCTGAGGCATAGGGTCATTCTCTTTCTATCTTCTGCCGTGGTCGGGCTTTGAGTCTTACTCAATTTCACACCTTGTAACACATGTAGGAACTCTTTCTTTGACTGTTCCATTTTGAACTACATCAAAATTTTGTCAAGGTACTTACTCATTGAAAAAACTTAGCAAGCGCCTTGATCTATCTCTATAGATCTTGATGCTTAATACGTAAGCAGCTTCACCGAGGTCTTTCTTTGAAAAACTCTTTTCAAATACTCCTTTCTGCTTTCCAGTAAATTTCTACATTATTTTCGATCAACAATATGTCATTCACATATACTTATCAAAAATGATGTAGTGCTACCACTCACTTTCTTGTAAATACAGGCTTCACCGCAAGTCTGTATAAAACTATATGCTTTGATCAACTCATCAAAGCGTATATTCCAACTCCGAGATGCTTGCACAGTCCATAGATGGATCGCTGGAGCTTGCACATTTTGTTAGCACCTTTAGGATCGACAAAACCTTCTGGTTGCATCATATACAACTCTTCTTTAAGAAATCCATTAAGGAATGTAGTTTTGACATCCATTTGCCAGATTTCATAAAATGTGATAATTTTCTAACATGATTCGGACAGACTTAAGCATCGCTACGAGTGAGAAAATCTCATCGTAGTCAACACCTTGAACTTTGTCAAAAAACCTTTTTCGACAAGTCTAGCTTTGTAGATAGTAACACTATTGTCAGCGTCCGTCTTCCTCTTGAAGATCCATTTATTTTCTATGGCTTGCCGATCATCGGGAAGTCAACCAAAGTCCACACTTTGTTTTCATACATGGATCCCATCTCAGATTTCATGGCCTCAAGCCATTTCATGGAATCTGGGCTCATCATCGCTTCCTCATAGTTCGTAGGTTCATCATGGTCTTGTAACATGACTTCCAGAATAGGATTACCATACCACTCTGGTGCAGATTGTATTCAGTAAGATCTATGAGGTTCGGTAATAACTTGATCTGAAGTTTCATGATCATCATCATTAGCTTCCTCACTAATTGGTGTAGGAATCACTGGAACTGGTTTATGTGATGAACTACTTTCCAATTTGGGAGAAGGTACAATTACCTCATCAAGTTCAACTTTCCTCCCACTCACATCTTCCGAGAGAAACTCCTTCTCTAGAAAGGATCCATTCTTAGCAACGATCTTGCCTTCGGATCTATGATAGAAGGTGTACCCAACAGTTTCCTTTGGGTATCCTATGAATACGCATTTTTCCGATTTGGGTTCGAGCTTATCAGGTTGAAGCTTTTTTCACATAAGCATCGCAGCCCCAAACTTTAAGAAATGACAACTTTGGTTTCTTGCCAACCACAATTCATAAGGCGTCGTCTCAACGGATTTTGATGGTGCCCTATTTAACGTGAATGCAGCCGTCTCTAAAGCATAACCCCAAAATGATAGTGGTAAACCTGTAAGAGACATCATAGATCACACCATATCCAATAAAGTGCGGTTACGATGTTCGGACACACCACTACGCTATGGTGTTCTACGTGGCGTGAGCTGTGAAACTATTCCACATTGTTTTAAATGAAGGTCAAACTCGTAACTCAAATATTTTCCTCCATGATCAGATAGTAGAAACTTTATTTTCTTGTTACAATGATTCTCCACTTCACTTTGAAATTCTTTGAACTTTTCAAATGTTTCAGACTTGTGCTTCATTAAGTAGGTATACTCATATCTGCTCAAATCATCTGTGAAGGCCAGAAAATAACGATACCTGCCACGAGCATCAACACTCATTGGACTGCATACATCGGTATGTATTATTTCCAATAAGTCACTAGCTCGTTCCATTGTCCGAAGAACGGAGTTTCAGTCATCTTTCCCATAAGGCACGGTTCGCAAGCATAACATTATTCATAATCAAGTGATTCCAAAAGTTCATCTTTATGGAGTTTCCTCATGCGCTTTACACCGATATGACCCAAACGGCAATGCCACAAATAACTTGCACTATCATTATCAACTTTGCATCTTTTGGCATCAATATTATTAGTTAATATGTGTATTACCATGATCGAGATCCAACAAACTTATTTTCATTGGGTGGATGACCAACGTAGGTTTTATTCATATAAACAGAACAACAATTATTCTCTAACTTTAAATGAATAACCGTATTGCAATAAACATGATCAAATCATATTCATGCTCAACGCAAATGCCAAATAACATTTATTTAGGTTCAACACTAATCCCGAAAGTATAGGGAGTGTGCGATGATGATCATATCAATCTTCGAACCACTTCCAACACACATCGTCACTTCACCCTCAACTAGTCTGTGTTTATTCTGTAACTCCTGTTTCGAGTTACTAATATTAGCAACCGAACAAGTATCAAATAACCAGGGGCTACTATAAACACTAGTAAGGTACACATCATTGACCTGTATATCAATTATACCCTTGTTCACTTTGGAATCCTTCTTATCCACCAAATATTAAGGGCATTTCCGCTTCCAGTGACTATATCCTTTGTAGTAGAAGCACTCAGTTTCAGGCTTTGGTCCAACTTTGGGATTTTTAACTGGAGTGACAACTTGCTTGCCATTCTACTTGAAGTTCCCTTCCTTTCCCTTTGCCCTTTTTCTTGAAACTAGTGGTCTTGTCAATCATCAACACTTTGATGCTTTTTCTTGATTTCTACCTTCGTCGATTTCAGCATCACGAAGAGCTCGGGATTCATTTTCGTCATCCCTTGCATACTATAGTTCATCACGAAGTTCCAGTAACTTGTTGATGGTGACTAGAGAACTCTGTCTATGGCTAGGAAACTTAACCATCTTTGATTCAACGAGCTAGTCAAGTAGAGGCATACTAGTGACACTCTGTTTGTCTATGTATCCACACATGTACTAAGTTTCCGGTTAATACAACTCTAGCATGAATAATAAACATTTATCATGATGTAAGGCAATATAAATAACAACTTTATTATTGCCTCTAGGGCATATTTCCTTCAGTCTCCCACTTGCACTAGAGTCAATAATCTAGTTCACGTCACCATGTGATTTAACACCAATATTCACATCCGTATGTGATTAACACCCATAGTTCACATCGTCATGTGATCAACACTCGAAAGGTTTACTAGAGTCAATAATCTAGTTCACCTCGCAAAGAGTACTAAGGTGTGATCATGTTTTGCTTGTGAGAGAAGTTTAGTCAACGGGTCTGTCACATTCAGAGTCGTATGTATTTTGCAAATATTTTATGTCTACAATGCTCTGCATGGAGCTACTCTAGATAATTGCTCCCACTTTCAATATGTATCCATATTGAGACTTAGAGTCACCTGGATCGGAGTAAAAACTTGCATCGATGTAACTCTTTATGACGAACTCTTTATCAGCCCCATAACCGAGAAACATTTCATTAGTCCTTACTAAGGATAATTTTGACTGCTTTCTAGTGATCTACTCCTAGATCACTATTGTACTCCCTTTCCAAACTCAGTGTAGGGTATACAATAGATCCGGTACACAGCATGGCATACTTTATAGAACCTATGGCTGAGGCATAGGGTCATTCTCTTTCTATCTTCTGCCGTGGTCGGGCTTTGAGTCTTACTCAATTTCACACCTTGTAACACAGGCAAGAACTCTTTCTTTGACTGTTCCATTTTGAACTACTTCAAAATCTTGCCAAGGTATGTACTCATTGAAAAACTTATCAAGCACCTTGATCTATCACTGTAGATCTTGATGCTTAATTCGTAAGCAGCTTCACCGAGGTCTTTCTTTGAAAAACTCTTTTCAAATACTCCTTTATGCTTTCCACAAAATTTCTCCATTATTTCCGATGAACAATATGTCATTCACATATACTTATCAGAAATGATGTAGTGCTCCCACTCACTTTCTTGTAAATACAGGCTTCACCGCAAGTCTGTATAAAACTATATGCTTTGATCAACTCATCAAAGCGTATATTCCAACTCCGAGATGCTTGCACCAGTCCATAGATGGATCACTGGAGCTTGCACACTTTGTTAGCACCTTTAGGATCGACAAAACCTTCTGGTTGCATCATATACAACTCTTCTTTAAGAAATCCATTAAGGAATGTAGTTTTGACATCCATTTGCAAGATTTCATAAAATGTGATAATTTGCTAACATGATTCGGACAGACTTAAGCATCGCTACGAGTGAGAAAATCTCATCGTAGTCAACACCTTGTACTTTGTCAAAAAACCTTTTTCGACAAGTCTAGCTTTGTAGATAGTAACATTACTGTCAGCGTCCGTCTTCCTCTTGAAGATCCATTTATTTTCTATGGCTTGCCGATCATCGGGCAAGTCAACCAAAGTCCACACTTTGTTTTCATACATGGATCCCATCTCAGATTTCATGGCCTCAAGCCATTTCGTGGAATCTGGGCTCATCATCGCTTCCTCATAGTTCGTAGGTTCATCATGGTCTTGTAACATGACTTCAAGAATAGGATTACCGTACCACTCTGGTGCGGATTGTATTCTGGAAGATCTACAAGGTTCGGTAATAACTTGATCTGAAGTTTCATGATCATCATCATTAGCTTCCTCACTAATTGGTGTAGGAATCACTGGAAGTGGTTTATGTGATGAACTACTTTCCAATTTGGGAGAAGGTACAATTACCTCATCAAGTTCAACTTTCCTCCCACTCACTTCTTTCAAGAGAAACTCCTTCTCTAGAAAGGATCCATTCTTAGCAACGATCTTGCCTTCGGATCTATGATTGAAGGTGTACCCAACAATTTCCTTTGGGTATCCTATGAAGACGCATTTTTCTGATTTGGGTTCGAGCTTATCAGGTTGAAGCTTTTTTGACATAAGCATCGCAGCCCAAAACTTTAAGAAACGACAACTTTGGTTTCTTGCCAAACCACAGTTCATAAGGCGTCGTCTCAATGGATTTTGATGGTGCCCTCTTTAATGTGAATGCAGCCGTCTCTAAAGCATAACCCCAAAATGATAGTGGTAAACTTGTAAGAGACATCATAGATCACACCATATCCAATAAAGTGTGGTTACGACGTTCGGACACACCACTACGCTATGGTGTTCTACGTGGCGTGAGCTGTGAAACTATTCCACATTATTTTAAATGAAGGCCAAACTCGTAACTCAAATAATTTCCTCCACGATCAGATCATAGATACTTTATTTTCTTGTTATGATGATTCTCCACTTCACTCTGAAATTCTTTGGACTTTTCAAATGTTTCAGACTTGTGCTTCATTAAGTAGATATACTCATATCTGCTCAAATCATCTGTGCAGGCCAGAAAATAACGATACCCGCCACGAGAATCAGCACTCATTGGACTGCATACATCGGTATGTATTATTTCCAATAAGTTACTAGCTTGTTCCATTGTTCCGGAGAACGGAGTTTCAGTCATCTTTCCCATAAGGCACGGTTCGCAACCATAAAATGATTCATAATCAAGTGATTCCAAAAGGTCATATTTATGGAGTTTCCTCATGTGCTTTACACCGATATGACCCAAACGGCAATGCCACAAATAAGTTGCACTATCATTATCAACTTTGCATCATATACAACTCTTCTCTAAGAAATCCATTAAGGAATGTAGTTTTGACATCCATTTGCCAGATTTCATAAAATGTGATAATTTGCTAACATGATTCGGACAGACTTAAGCATCGCTACGAGTGAGAAAATCTCATCGTAATCAACACCATGAACTTTGTCAAAAAACCTTTTTCGACAAGTCTAGCTTTGTAGATAGTAACACTACTGTCAGCGTCCGTCTTCCTCTTGAAGATCCATTTATTTTCTATGGCCTGCCGATCATCGGGCAAGTCAACCAAAGTCCACACTTTGTTCTGATACATGGATCCCATCTCAGATTCCATGGCCTCAAGCCATTTCTCGGAATCTGGGCTCATAATCGCTTCCTCATAGTTCGTAGGTTCATCATGGTCTAGTAACATGACTTCTAGAATAGGATTACCGTACCACTCTGGTGCGGATTGTATTCTGGAAGATCTACGAGGCTCGGTAATAACTTGATCTGAAGTTTGATGATCATCATCATTAGCTTCCTCACTAATTGGTGTAGGAATCACTGGAACTGGTTTATGTGATGAACTACTTTCCAATTTGGGAGAAGGTACAATTACCGCATCAAGTTCTACTTTACTCCCACTCACTTCTTTCGAGAGAAACTCCTTCTCTAGAAAGGATCCATTCTTAGCAACGATCTTGCCTCCGGATCTGTGATAGAAGGTGTACCCAATAGTTTCCTTTGGATATCCTATGAAGACACATTTTTCCAATTTGGGTTCGAGCTTATCAGGTTGAAGCTTTTTTCACATAAGCATCGCAGCCCCAAACTTTAAGAAACGACAACTTCCGTTTCTTGCCAAACCACAGTTCATAAGGCGTCATCTCAACGGATTTGGATGGTACCCTATGTAACGTGAATGCAGCCGTCTCTAAAGCATAACCGCAAAATGATAGTGGTAAACCTGTAAGAGACATTATAGATCACACCATATCCAATAAAGTGCGGTTACAACGTTCGGACACACCTCTATGCTGTGGTGCTCCAGGTGGCGTGAGCTGTGAAACTATTCCACATTGTTTTAAATGAAGGCCAAACTCGTAACTCAAATATTTTCCTCCACGATTAGATCGTAGAAACTTTATTTTATTGTTGCGATGATTCTCCACTTCACTCTGAAACTCGTCGAACTTTTCAAATGTTTCAGACTTGTGCTTCATTAAGTAGATATACTCATATCTGCTCAAATCATCTGTGAAGGCCAGAAAATAACGATACCCGCCACGAGCTTCAAGACTCATTGGACTGCATACATCAGTACGTATTATTTCCAATAAGTCACTAGCTCATTCCACTGTTCCGGAGAACGGAGTTTCAGTCATCTTTCCCATAAGGCACGGTTCGCAAGCATAAAATGATTCATAATCAAGTGATTACAAAAGTTCATCTTCATGGAGTTTCCTCATGCGCTTTACACCGATATGACCCAAACGGCAATGCCACAAATAAGTTGCACTATCATTATCAACTTTGCATCATATACAACTCTTCTTTAAGAAATCCATTAAGGAATGTAGTTTTGACATCCATTTGCCAGATTTCATAAAATATGATAATTTGCTAACATGATTCGGACAGACTTAAGCATCGCTACGAGTGAGAAAATCTCATCGTAATCAACACCATGAACTTTGTCAAAAAACCTTTTTTGACAAGTCCAGCTTTGTAGATAGTAACAATACTGTCAGCGTCCGTCTTCCTCTTGAAGATCCATTTATTTTCTATGGCTTGCCGATCATCGGGCAAGTCAACCAAAGTCCACACTTTGTTCTCATACATGGATCCCATCTCAGATTCCATGGCCTCAAGCCATTTCTCGGAATCTGGGCTCATAATCGCTTCCTCATAGTTCATAGGTTCATCATGGTCTAGTAACATGACTTCCAGAATAGGATTACCGTACCACTCTGGTGCGAATTGTATTCTGGAAGATCTACGAGGTTCGGTAATAACTTGATCTGAAGTTTCATGATCATCATCATTAGCTTCCTCACTAATTGGTGTAGGAATCACTGGAACTGGTTTATGTGATGAACTACTTTCCAATTTGGGAGAAGGTACAATTACCTCATCAAGTTCTACTTTACTCACACTCACTTCTTCCGAGAGAAACTCCTTCTCTAGAAAGGATCCATTCTTAGCAATGATCTTGCCTTCGGATCTGTGATAGAAGGTGTACCCAACAGTTTCCTTTGGATATCCTATGAAGACACATTTTTCCGATTTGGGTTCGAGCTTATCAGGTTGAAGCTTTTTTCACATAAGCATCGCAGCCCCAAACTTTAAGAAACGACAACTTTGGTTTCTTGCCAAACCACAGTTCAAAAGGCGTCGTCTCAACGGTTTTTGATGGTACCCTATTTAACGTGAGTGCAGCCGTCTCTAAAGCATAACCCCAAAATGATAGTGGTAAACCTGTAAGAGACATTATAGATCACATCATATCCAATAAAGTGCGGTTACAACGTTCGGACACACCACTATGCTGTGGTGCTCCAGGTGGCGTGAGGTGTGAAACTATTCCACATTGTTTTAAATGAAGGCCAAACTCGTAACTTGAATATTTTCCTCCATGATCAGATCGTAGAAACTTTATTTCTTGTTGCGATGATTCTCCACTTCACTCAGAAATTCGTTGAACTTTTCAAATGTTTTAGACTTGTGCTTCATTAAGTAGATATACTCATATCTGCTCAAATCATCTGTGAAGGCCAGAAAATAATGATACTCGCCACGAGCATCAACACTCATTGGACTGCATACATCGGTACATATTATTTCCAATAAGTCACTAGCTCGTTCCATTGTTCCGGAGAACGGAGTTTCAGTCATCTTTCCCACAAGGCACGGTTCGCAAGCATAAAATGATTCATAATCAAGTGATTCCAAAAGTTCATCTTTATGGAGTTTCCTCATGCGCTTTACACCGATATGACCCAAACGGCAATGCCACAAATAAGTTGCACTATCATTATCAACTTTGCATCATATACAACTCTTCTTTAAGAAATCCATTAAGGAATGTAGTTTTGACATCCATTTGCCAGATTTCATAAAATGTGATAATTTGCTAACATGATTCGGACAGACTTAAGCATCGCTACGAGTGAGAAAATCTCATTGTAATCAACACCATGAACTTTGTCAAAAAACCTTTTTCGACAAGTCCAGCTTTGTAGATAGTAACACTACTGTCAGCGTCCGTCTTCCTCTTTAAGATCCATTTATTTTCTATGGCTTGCCGATAATCGGGCAAGTCAACCAAAGTCCACACTTTGTTCTCATACATGGATCCCATCTCAGATTCCATGGCCTCAAGCCATTTCTCGGAATCTGGGCTCATAATCGCTTCCTCATAGTTCATAGGTTCATCATGGTCTAGTAACATGACTTCCAGAATAGGATTACCGTACCACTCTGGTGCGAATTGTATTCTGGAAGATCTACGAGGTTCGGTAATAACTTGATCTGAAGTCTCATGATCATCATCATTAGCTTCCTCACTAATTGGTGTAGGAATCACTGGAACTGGTTTATGTGATGAACTACTTTCCAATTTGGGAGTAGGTACAATTACCTCATCAAGTTCTACTTTACTCCCACTCACATCTTCCGAGAGAAACTCCTTCTCTAGAAAGGATCCATTCTTAGCAACGATCTTGCCTTCGGATCTGTGATAGAAGGTGTACCCAACAGTTTCCTTTGGATATCTAATAAAGACACATTTTTCCGATTTGGGTTCGAGCTTATCAGGTTGAAGCTTTTTTCACATAAGCATCGCAGCCCCAAGCTTTAAGAAACGACAACTTTGGTTTCTTGCCAAACCATAGTTCAAAAGGCGTCGTCTCAACGGTTTTTGATGGTACCCTATTTAACGTGAATGCAGCCGTCTCTAAAGCATAACCCCAAAATGATAGTGGTAAACCTGTAAGAGACATTATAGATCACACCATATCCAATAAAGTGCGGTTACAACGTTCGGACACACCACTATGCTGTGGTGCTCCAGGTGGCGTGAGCTGTGAAACTATTCCACATTGTTTTAAATGAAGGCCAAACTCATAACTCGAATATTTTCCTCCACGATCAGATCGTAGAAACTTTATTTCTTGTTGCGATGATTCTCCACTTCACTCTGAAATTCGTTGAACTTTTCAAATGTTTTCAGACTTGTGCTTCATTAAGTAGATATACTCATATCTGCTCAAATCATCTGTGAAGGCCAGAAAATAATGATACCCGCCACGAGCATCAACACTCATTGGACTGCATACATCGGTACATATTATTTCCAATAAGTCACTAGCTCATTCCATTGTTCCGGAGAACGGAGTTTCAGTCAACTTTCCCATAAGGCACGGTTCGCAAGCATAAAATGATTCATAATCAAGTGATTCCAAAAGTTCATCTTTATGGAGTTTCCTCATGCGCTTTACACCGATATGACCCAAACGGCAATGCCACAAATAAGTTGCACTATCATTATCAACTTTGCATCATATACAACTCTTCTTTAAGAAATCCATTAAGGAATGTAGTTTTGACATCCATTTGCCAGATTTCATAAAATGTGATAATTTGCTAACATGATTCGGACAGACTTAAGCATCGCTACGAGTGAGAAAATCTCATCGTAATCGACACCATGAACTTTGTCAAAAAAACCTTTTTCGACAAGTCCAGCTTTGTAGATAGTAACACTACTGTCAGCGTCCGTCTTCCTCTTGAAGATCCATTTATTTTCTATGGCTTGCCGATCATCGGGCAAGTCAACCAAAGTCCACACTTTGTTCTGATACATGGATCCCATCTCAGATTCCATGGCCTCAAGCCATTTCTCGGAATCTGGGCTCATAATCGCTTCCTCATAGTTCGTAGGTTCATCATGGTCTAGTAACATGACTTCCAGAATAGGATTACCGTACCACTCTGGTGCGAATTGTATTCTGGAAGATCTACGAGGTTCGGTAATAACTTGATCTGAAGTTTCATGATCATCATCATTAGCTTCCTCACTAATTGGTGTAGGAATCACTGGAACTGGTTTATGTGATGAACTACTTTCCAATTTGGGAGAAGGTACAATTACCTCATCAAGTTCTACTTTACTCCCACTCACTTCTTCCGAGAGAAACTCCTTCTCTAGAAAGGATCCATTCTTAGCAACGATCTTGCCTTCGGATCTGTGATAGAAGGTGTACCCAACAGTTTCCTTTGGATATCCTATGAAGACGCATTTTTCCGATTTGGGTTCGAGCTTATCAGGTTGAAGCTTTTTTCACATAAGCATCGCAGCCCCAAACTTTAAGAAATGACAACTTTGGTTTCTTGCCAAACCACAGTTCAAAAGGCGTCGTCTCAACGGTTTTTGATGGTACCCTATTTAACGTGAATGCAGCCGTCTCTAAAGCATAACCCCAAAATGATAGTGGTAAACCTGTAAGAGACATTATAGATCACACCATATCCAATAAAGTGCGGTTACAACGTTCGGACACACCACTATGCTGTGGTGCTCCAGGTGGCGTGAGGTGTGAAACTATTCCACATTGTTTTAAATGAAGGCCAAACTCGTAACTCGAATATTTTCCTCCACGATCAGATCGTAGAAACTTTATTTCTTGTTGCGATGATTCTCCACTTCACTCTGAAATTCGTTGAACTTTTCAAATGTTTCAGACATGTGCTTCATTAAGTAGATATACTCATATCTGCTCAAATCGTCTGTGAAGGCCAGAAAATAATGATACCCGCCACGAGCATCAACACTCATTGGACTGCATACATCGGTACGTATTATTTCCAATAAGTCACTACCTCATTCCATTGTTCCGGAGAACAGAGTTTCAGTCATCTTTCCCATAAGGCACGGTTCGCAAGCATAAAATGATTCATAATCAAGTGATTCCAAAAGTTCATCTTTATGGAGTTTCCTCATGCGCTTTACACCGATATGACCCAAACGGCAATGCCACAAATAAGTTGCACTATCATTATCAACTTTGCATCATATACAACTCTTCTTTAAGAAATCCATTAAGGAATGTAGTTTTGACATCCATTTGCCAGATTTCATAAAATGTGATAATTTTCTAACATGATTCAGACAGACTTAAGCATCGCTACGAGTGAGAAAATCTCATTGTAATCAACACCATGAACTTTGTTAAAAAACCTTTTTCGACAAGTCTAGCTTTGTAGATAGTAACACTACTGTCTGCGTCCGTCTTCCTCTTGAAGATCCATTTATTTTCTATGGCATGCCGATCATCGGGCAAGTCAACCAAAGTCCACACTTTGTTCTCATACATGGATCCCATCTCAGATTCAATGGCCTCAAGCCATTTCTCGGAATCTGGGCTCATAATCGCTTCCTCATAGTTCGTAGGTTCATCATGGTCTAGTAACATGACTTCCAGAATAGGATTACCGTACCACTCTGGTGCGAATTGTATTCTGGAAGATCTACGAGGTTCGGTAATAACTTGATCTGAAGTTTGATGATCATCATCATTAGCTTCCTCACTAATTGGTGTAGGAATCACTGGAACTGGTTTATGTGATGAACTACTTTCCAATTTGGGAGAAGGTACAATTACCTCATCAAGTTCTACTTTACACCCACTCACTTCTTTCGAGAGAAACTCCTTCTCTAGAAAGGATCCATTCTTAGCAACGATCTTGCCTTCGGATCTGTGATAGAAGGTGTACCCAACAGTTTCCTTTGGATATCCTATGAAGACGCATTTTTCCGATTTGGGTTCGAGCTTGTCAGGTTGAAGCTTTTTTCACATAAGCATCACAGCCCCAAACTCTAAGAAACGACAACTTTGGTTTCTTGCCAAACCACAATTCATAAGCCGTCGTCTCAACGGATTTTGATGGTACCCAATTTAACGTGAATGCAACCGTCTCTAAAGCATAACCCCAAAATGATAGTGGTAAACATGTAAGAGACATTAGAGATCACACCATATCCAATAAAGTGCTGTTACAACGTTCGGACACACCACTATGCTGTGGTGCTCCAAGTGGCGTGAGCTGTGAAACTATTCCACATTGTTTTAAATGAAGGCCAAACTCTTAACTCAAATATTTTCCTCCACGATTAGATCGTAGAAACTTTATTTTCTTGTTGCGATCATTATCCACTTCACTCTGAAATTCTTTGAACTTTTCAAATGTTTCAGACTTGTGCTTCATTAAATAGATATACTCATATCTGCTCAAATCATCTGTGAAGGCCAGAAAATAACGATACCCGCCACGAGCATCAACACTCATTGGACTGCATACATCGGTACGTATTATTTCCAATAAGTCACTAGCTCCTTCCATTGTTCTGGAGAACGGAGTTTCAGTCATCTTTCCCATATGGCACGGTTTGCAAGCATCAAATGATTCATAATCAAGTGATTCCAAAAGTTCATCTTTATGGAGTTTCCTCATGCGCTTTACACCGATATGACCCAAACGGCAGTGCCACAAATAAGTTGCACTATCATTATCAACTATGCATCTTTTAGCATCAGTATTATTAATTAATATGTGTATTACCACGATTGAGATCCAACAAACTTATTTTCATTGGGTGTATGACCATCGAAGGTTTTATTCATATAAACAAAACAACAATTAGTCTCTGACTTTAAGTGAATAACCGTATTGCAATAAACATGATCAAATCATATTCATGCTCAACGCAAATGCCAAATAACATTTATTTGGGTTCAATACTAATCCCGAAAGTATAGGGAGTGTGCGATGATGATCATATCAATCTTGGAACCACTTCCAACACACATCCTCACTTCGCCCTCAACTAGTATCTGTTTATTTTGTAAATCCTGTTTCGAGTTACTAATATTAGCAACCGAACAAGTATAAAATACCCAGGGGCTACTATAAACATTAGTAAGGTACACATCATTAACCTGTATATCAAATATACCCTTGTTCACTTTGCCATCCTTCTTATCCACCAAATATTCAGGGCATTTCCACTTCCAATGACTATTTCCTTTGCAGTAGAAGCACTCAGTTTCAGGCTTTGGTCCAACTTGGGGCTTTTTCATGGGAGTGACAACTTGCTTGCCATTCTACTTGAAGTTCCCTTCCTTTCCATTTGCCCTTTTTCTTGAAACTAGTGGTCTTGTCAATCATCAACACTTTGATGCTTTTTCTTGATTTCTACCTTCGTCGATTTCAGCATCACGAAGAGCTCGGGATTCATTTTCGTCATCCCTTGCATACTATAGTTCATCACGAAGTTCCAGTAACTTGTTGATGGTGACTAGAGAACTCTGTCTATGGCTAGGAAACCTAACCATCTTTGATTCAACGAGCTAGTCAAGTAGAGGCATACTAGTGACACTCTATTTGTCTATGTATCCACACATGTACTAAGTTTTTTTTGACTAACCACACATGTGCTAAGTTTTCGGTTAATACAATTCTAGCATGAATAACAAACATTTATCATGATATAAGGAAATATAAATAACAACTTTATTATTGCCTCTAGGGCATATTTCCTTCAGTCTCCCACTTGCACTAGAGTCAATAATCTAGTTCACATCACCATGTGATTTAACACCAATATTCACATATTTATGTGATTAACACCCATAGTTCACATCTTCATGTGATCAACACGCGAAGGGTTTACTAGAGTCAATAATCTAGTTCACATCGCAAAGAGTACTAAGGTGTGATCATGTTTTGCTTGTGAGAGAAGTTTAGTCAACGGGTCTATCACATTCAGAGCCGTATGTATTTTGCAAATATTTTATGTCTACAATGCTCAGCATGGAGCTACTCTAGATATTTGCTCCCACTTTCAATATGTATCCAGATTGAGACTTTGAGTCACCTGGATCAGTGTAAAAACTTGCATCGACGTAACTCTTTACGACAAACTCTTTATCACCCCCTTCACCGAGAAACATTTCCTTAGTCCTTACTAAGGATAATTTTGACCGCTTTCCAGTGATCTACTCCTAGATCACTATTGTACTCCCTTGCCAAACTCAGTGTAGGGTATACAATAGATCTGCTACACAGCATGTCATAATTTATAGAACCTATGGTTGAGGCATAGGGTCATTCTCTTTCTATCTTCTGCCGTGGTTGGGTATTGAGTCTTACTCAATTTCACACCTTGTAACACAGGCAAGAACTCTTTCTTTAACTGTTCCATTTTGAACTACTTCAAAATCTTGTCAAGGTATGTACTCATTGAAAAAACTGATCGAGCGCCTTGAGCTATCTCTATAGATCTTGATGCTTACTACGTAAGCAACTTCACCGAGGTCTTTCTTTGAAAAACTCTTTTCAAATACTCCTTTATACTTTCCAGAAAATTTCTACATTATTTCCGATCAACAATATGTCATTCACATATACTTATCAGAAATGTTGTAGTGCTCCCACTCACTTTCTTGTAAATACAGGCTTCACCGCTAGTCTGTATACAACTATATGCTTTGATCAACTCATCAAAGCGTATACTGCAACTCTGAGATGCTTGCACCAGTCCATAGATGGATCGCTGGAGCTTGCACATTTTGTTAGCACCTTTAGGATCGACAAAACCTTCTGGTTGCATCATATACAACTCTTCTTTAAGAAATCCCTTATGGAATGTAGTTTTGGCATCCATTTGCCAGATTTCATGAAATGTGATTATTTGCTAACATGATTCAGATAGACTTAAGCATCGCTATGAGCGAGAAAATCTCATCGTAGTCAACACCTTGAACTTTGTCAAAAAACCTTTTTCGACAAGTCTAGCTTTGTAGATAGTAACACTACTGTCAGCGTCCGTCTTCCTCTTGAAGATCCATTTATTTTCTATGGCTTTGCCGATCATCGGGCAAGTCAACCAAAGTCCACATTTTGTTCTCATACATGGATCCCATCTTAGATTTCATGGCCTCAAGCCATTTCACGGAATCTAGGCTCATCATCGCTTCCTCATAGTTCGTAGGTTCATCGTGGTCTAGTAACATGACTTCCAGAATAGGATTACCGTAACACTCTGGTGCGGATTGTATTCTGGAAGATCTATGAGGTTCGATAATAACTTGATCTGAAGTTTCATGATCATCATCATTAGGTTCCTCAGTAATTGGTGTAGGAATCACTGGAACTGGTTTATGTGATGAAGTACTTTCCAATTTGGGAGAAGGTACAATTACCTCATCAAGTTATACTTTCCTCCCACTCACTAGAAACTCCTTCTCTACAATTACCTCATCAATTTGGTGTAGGAATCACTGGAACTGGTTTATGTGATGAAGTACTTTCCAATTTGGGAGAAGGTACAATTACCTCATCCTTCACCCACGCCCACTTCCTTCTTCGCTCATCCATTCTCGCACACTCGAGCTCCAGCGCCCCAGATCTCACCTTCTTCGCACAGCCAAACATGTCCGGAGCGGGAGGCAAGTGGGTGGCCTCCTCTGTCAAGGAGGAGAACATTACGAAGCTCCGGGCAGCCAGATATTTGGCCGCAGATATTGCGCACCGGCTCCCGGACGCAGGGCATATCATTTTGACTCCAGGACCCCATGAGAGGGTCGTGTTCCTCACCCACTTCATCCGCGGACTGGGCTTCCCCCTCCACTCATTCGTCCGCGGGCTCTTGTTATATTACGGGCTGGATTTTCATGATCTGGCCCCTAACTTCATCCTCAACATCTCGGCATTCATAGTCGTGTGCGAGCCGTTTCTCCGCATCAGACCCCACTTCGGCCTGTGGCTAAAGATCTTCAACGTGAAGCCGAAGATAGTGGTCGGCCAGCAGGCGGAGTGTGGTGGCGCCATGGTGGGCAAGATGCCCAACGTCACCT
Source organism: Triticum timopheevii (assembly GCA_963921465.1). Lineage (NCBI taxonomy): Eukaryota > Viridiplantae > Streptophyta > Magnoliopsida > Poales > Poaceae > Triticum > Triticum timopheevii. The sequence goes on from OY997270.1 coordinate 559,301,211, forward strand.
GGCTCGAGGGCTCCTTTGCGGAGACCGTGAAGGGGTGGCAATCGGGGTGGTTCTACATCACCGAGCCCCGCAATGCCTACTGGGTGGTGGCCCTCGAATTCCAATCCAGTATCCCTGTGCGGCTTACTTCCTGAAAGAGGAAAGGCCTAGCCTGGGGCGAATCGGCAGAGCTGACCGGACTCCAGAACTGCGTCAAGAATATGATAACCAAGAATATCAAGCTTGTCAACATGGTCCAGGTCATGCTATTTCGCCGGATTCTCTCGTGTCAAAGACGGGCATTCAATCTGTGGGAGTTTGACTCGGCCCAACACTAGACACTACAAGAGCTCTATGACACGACGCACAAAGACGTCTGGAAGGTGTTGTTCATGTCCGGCGAAGTCCCTCCTCCCACTTCCGAGGACCGCGGCCTCAGCGCCAGGCGCCACGCCAATGCGGTAAGCATTCTACATTTTTGCAAGATGTGCCTTTCCTAGTATATCCGTGGGAGGAACTTAAGCCACCGCGCCGGATCTAACAGGAATACGTGGAGATGGAGGAGCGGATCGACTGTCCGGCTCCGTTGCCTGAAGATCCAGCAACCGCTCTCCTGACGGAGATGCTGGCTCCGGCGCCTTATGAGGTGCCGGAGAAGAAGGCCAACAAGAAGGCCGTGGGGACCAGAAAAAGTCTCCGGCGCAATGTGGTGCCGGACTCATCGTTCGAAGACATCGAGGCGCACTCCTCCAACGACAACGAGGAGGAGGAAGAAGAAAACCCTCTCCCCAAAAACGAGGGGGAGAAGAAAAGGAAGGCCTCCCCTTTCGGGGAGGCCGAAGGGTCCAATAGGGAGAGGACTCTCCCTCCGGACCACTCTACAACCGCCGCCTACAGCGATGAGGAGTGGCTACCCAGGGCCAAGACCCTGGCGAAGTCGTAAGTATCCGGATACCATAACACCCCTTGCGTGTTTTTATCTTTACTCACAATGTTTAGACTTGTTTGTGCAGTCCGCCCAAAGTCCACATCGACCTGCCCTCCTCGAATGGGTCCTTGAGCTCGTCGGAGATGAATAGCTATTCGCTCCCGACGGCTTCTACCCCCCGGCCTGCGGATGACACCGAGGTGTTATCTCAAAGGATGCCGGGCCAGGAGGAGGTAGTCCTGGAGATGCCTCAAGGCGAGACTCCCGATGCTGGGCTCATGGGGAAGATACCCATGGATTCGGACGAGGGGGGGCCGCAGTAGGCTTGGCCCCCAGCCGGATACTGCGCCGGAACCTCCAGTGGTTCCGGATTCGGGCAGGCAGCCACCCGTCAAGGGGGGAGAGCCGTCTGTGCCGACAACCTCTGCCCATCCAGAGGCGTCGGATAACTTGGTGGAAGCGCTCCAGAGCGCTTCCCTTGATGAGCGACATCGTACTCTTATGAGTACGGTGATTGCGAAGGCCCAATCCCCGAAAAGTGGATTGACCAAAGCTTGAGCCAGCCTATTGACAGGCTTTGAGGTAAGTATTTTAAGTTATAAGAAAGTATCACAGTACAGACAGTAGCCCCTGATGCTCTGTTTGGTGTTCGGGAAGAAAAGCCGAACAGAGGATCAAGTATGTTTTCCCAGGAGTCTAATCATATTGTGTCTTTGTGAATAAGCAGGCGTCGCTGCTGGCCGCCGCCGCTGCCTCTGCGGAGGTTGCCGGGCTGAGCCAGAGCCTTGGGCAGGCCGAAGAAGAGCTCGGCCTCGTGAGGAGGCAGCTCGAGGAGAACAAAGGTAAGTAATACCCCGTCTGAGTGTTATATTCAAAGGAAAGCATCATTGATGCTAATAAAAGCACAATGGATTTTACTAGGGGCCGCGGCCGAAGTGGCGTCCCTCAGGAAGGCACTGTCCGAGGCCGAAAGCAAAGCGGCCAAGGAGCGCATCGAGCGTGAAAAACAAGCGGCGCGAGTTGATGAGGTCCAGCAAGAGCTTCAGGACTTCATCAAAAAGTTTGAGTCCTTGGAGCGTGACTCCAAGACACAAGAGTTGGAGCTTGCGAAGGCCCGTCAAAGCGCACTAGATGCTAAGGCCGAAGCCCAGAAGGCCCTCCACGAAATTGAGGCGGCCAAGAAGATAGATGCAGGTAAGGCTTTCATTATGCAAAGCAAGCATGTGGAGGAGACTTTCCTTTTACTTACCCGAATTCGGAGCTCTCCAGGAGCATTCGCAGATCTGCCGCGCAGCGTCTCTGATGCCGCAGAATTCTACCGGGCCGAGGAGGGAAGCTCGACAGAGAAGCTGTTTTGGTCCCAGTATATTGGGGCTGAACACCCGATGTCCTTGAGCGACCAGCTAAAGCAATTGGTCGAACTCCACAAGGCGGCCGAACTGGCCATGAAGGACTTCATAGTCTGGCTGTGGCCCGGTGAGCCCCTACCCAGCAGTTACTTTGGCTTTATCAAGCGGATGGTGAATGCATGTCCGTGGCTTGAAGTCGTCAAGCGGTCCGTCTGTATTGAGGGTGCACGCAGGGCTTTGGCCCGTGCGAAGATGCACTGGGGGAAGATGGACGCCGAGAAGCTGGTGACGGAGGGGCCACCGAAGGGCAAGGAACATCGCCACCCCGAACAGTACTATGACAATGTCATTAAGGGTGCCCGCCTTGTGGCGGATGAATGTACGAAGGATGTGATATTAGAATGAACTAGCACAGTGGCCCGCTCGATGCGCGGGCCAGAATTTTATAAAGTTTTATTATGTAACTTTTGTGAAATCTATGTTGCCACTTTCATGAACCTGAAAGTATGTTGAGAACCTATAAGTCATTATGCACAATATCTTTTAGGAGCTTACTGGGCATACAAACTATAGTATTTTTCATGTGCTTATCCATATGCATCCATCTATTAGTAGGTACCAAAAACAACCAAGCACCTCCTTTCCGTACATGCATCTTACATTCTTAAGAAGTTGGTTCTAATTCTCTCAACATGCAATGTGTTCACCTCGCCATTCCCACTAAGGCCATCATTTAAGTATTTTCCCCACTAAGCCATGCAAAATCTGCCGCATAAGCAAACTTATTTTTAAAGTAATTCCAAATTTTTATTTTATTTTTCAGAGACTTTCTTTTATTTATTTTCAAGCTTATATATTGTTTTCATTATATTATGTTATTTTTAGCAACTATTTATGCCTTTTTAACAAAGTTACCGCAGCAACACGTGGGGCATCATCTAGTTTTACATGTATATGCAAACACAATTGTAGTCACCGAGCAATAATATTATTTTCCTCACATAGATCATCTTTTCAACCGAATGTGAATGCTCTCTCTCTCTCTCTCTCTCTCTCATATTGAACTATATATATGATGCAAGAGAGGATCTATAGACATATTGTACTACTTTAATTCATTTGTATCTATTGTAGTTCCAACAAAATAGCAAACATCCCAAAAAATAATTTTAATAGCAAGCATTTACTTTGTGCTAGCCTAAAAAAAATATAGGCGTAAGACTAAAGCACACATATATACTGGGTGACAGAAGAAAAACTACAGTAATTTAGGTTTGTATGCATCCACGATGCATACGCTGAGGGTAATAAAGCTTCCAATTTGTGAATATTCATATGAAAATGTGCTAGTTGAAAATGATATTATGATATTGTAGGAGCATTTCCCAAAAAAGGTTACTTACAAATTAGGCATACGTATACCGAGATCCCTCCAGAACGTACCTAAATTAGACTTGAATTTTCAGCGTAAATTTGGGAAATCCATGGAATGAATTGTTTTAAACACGCCGACGCCACAACCATCCACCGATTCCTCTACTCGGACACCTTCCTTACCATGCTTTGCAGCAGTAGCATTCTCTGTTCTACGAGTGGTTTGTATCTAGCAAAGAAAATCTTGTTGTGACACAACAAATAAACTAATTTTATGAGACGAAAGTAGGATGTGGGCACACACACAGACGCACTTGCGCCCAGCTGGACCTGAAGAAAAAATAGTGGATATTGTCACTTGAATCGAAGAAAAAAAAAGTACTAAAGACTGAACATTTTTTAAATACAAATAAAAAATAACATAGAGATACTCTGTTGTTAATTGTTAGAGAATAATGAAGCTTCTGTAGGAAAGACCATAAGATATTGATCTGTTTGTAGTATTCAAATCTCACAAATTAGATGACTGCACAATATGAAAAAAATTATCACTTGGATCCAACATAAACCAAAGTACCGAAGACCATGAATTCAATCTAAGGCCCTGTTTGGTTCATAAGTCCTAGGACTTTTTCTAGTCCTAACTAAAAAGTCCCTAGTCCCTAAAAAGTCCCTCCCTGTTTGTTTTCAGAGATTAAAAAGTCCCTAGTCCCTTTCTAGAGGTTATTAAATGACCATGTTGCCCCTAGTATATAGAAAAATAACAATCAAACAATACCATCGGGTGGCGGGTCAATGAATGGATGGAGGGACATTGTTGGAAAAGTCCCAAAAAGTCCCAAAAAAGACTCTCCTTGAGAGTCTTCTTCATGTAGTCCCAAATGCCTAGTTTAGTCCCTCCCGTTTGGTAAAAAAGTCTCTAAGAGGGACTTTTTCTAGTCCTTACATAAAAAAGTCCCTGGAAACAAACACCCTCTAAGATACTTAAGGTTGGAAAAAAAATGATTAACACTAAAAATCGCTCAAGTGAAATTAAAAATACAGTACAGATAATATGCTTAAACAGGGAATCTTGGTTGACCATCACATCATGATTGTTTTTCTGTTGAAGTAATAAAACTCATTGGAAAAAAACTCAACCCAGTTTACTCTAAAACAGTTAGCCTCGTGAAGGTGTGCGTGTAACATCCACGGTTTACATTGCTATTACAACGAATTGTGGGAGTACAAATTATCTGTTTATTAACCATTGGACTAAGAAATTGGGGTACCAAGTAAACAATCGGATATAGATACACCACTAAAACTTATGTCCTATCTTTCTCTGCCGAAGGGTTAAACAAATGGCACACGTGCTAGGATAAGCATGGCATATTGTAAGGTGATAAAATTATTTTGGCGAAACTAAGGCTTATTTTGGCGAAACTAAGGCCGGGATTAATAACCACTATCAAGCACGTAAACAAACAGATGTTCGAAATATTACAGAGCAGGCACTATTAGTCATGATAACACAGAGCAGCCTCCATTGTCATGGATATTGTGAGAAAGTGCACCGGATCTTTAGGAGGGCAACAATGTACCTTTGGACACCACATCGTTGCATGCATCATACTGACCCGACGCTACAGGATCGGCTTGCGCCTTATGAGAAAAACTACTCCAGCAAACGATTTTCACATATGTTTGCAGCCTTCCGATAAACACCAGTGGAGGGTTGAGTTGAAGAGAACAGGATGTACAATGGAGTGTATATCTGCATATAGACGTCAGGGAAAGGATACTCGCGTGGCTGACGTTCTTGTAATAGGCTATAGGCCTCCTTATAATAGTTATATCCGTTTAGAGGGTTGAAGTGCAGGAAAACTTTAGCATCTTACCAATTAGAACTTACTCCAACTGAATTTTATCAAATTCATAAAAAAACGCAAACTGAACAATACATTGACCAATTACTATCTAGCGGAGCAAAAAAGATAGATAATTCATGCAAATTAGATTTGCATGTAAGAAGCAACATATATATCATAACAGCGATTTATTATCCTATATACCAATAAAACTGGACTATTAATTAAAGACACAGAAATCTAGAGATTGTATGCTATACTATACAGAAGTACGGGGGAGCAGTCAAAAGATGTTCTACCTGTCAACTGGAGGATGCAAGGAACCAATTGCTTTCATGGCTAGCTGTAAATTTACCAAAAATCTTGTGAGACCATAGGGGCAAAGAACCTGCGTAGATAATTTCCTAGAAGAGCAGTGCTTCTCTGTTTGCTAGTAGCTGATTTCGAATCAATCTTGATACGATCCTGAATTCCTGATGCACTTAGCAAGACAAACAAAATTATGTTAATCTTCTGATCAGAGGCGCCGGAATCTTGATTGTACCCAATGGCCTTGTTGTGTTGTGCTCCTGCGAGGGCCCATTGCTCCTCTCAGGCCCCATCCCCGATTAGTTCAGCATCATGCACGCGTGGGCGCAATGACATCGTGATGTGGATCTCCAGCGTGGTGCCATAGATGTGACCGTCCCCGGGTCCTGTTTGGATGAGCCGATGAACCGTTCTGCCACCAGCCATAGATTTGACTCCAACCTAGTTCACCTACGAAGATCCTGCTGGACAGACGACATTGAATTGCTATGGCGACGGCGCAGCTTCCGACCACTGCATGGGGAGACTCTAGTATCGCATCAGAGAAGCACTGGGACCGGATGGCCATCCGCGTCCTTGTCAAAAACATAGTCGCCTTGCCTTCCCTGGTCTCCTGCAAAAAACGAAATCGATGCCTTGGTAAAACGTCTAATTATCACAAACGTATTCTCCATCCGGCAAGAATACATCAGCCAGATGAAGATTTTCTCCGTTGATCGAGGAAACCGCACCTGTGCGTTCTTCATCCGTCGAGAATACGTCGACCGGCCAGTAGTAGATTTGCTCCACTGATCGATGATTTGATGAAACAACGCCGCGTCTGTTATCCAACCAGCTAGAATACGTCGGCCTGTTGTAGCTAGGTAACATCCATAGAAATACTTGTAGCTAGCAAACCTCCACTGAATCAATCTAGCAGCCTCCTCCAAAGCTAGTTTATGTATTAATCGGTTCACGGCCAATGGAAAGCATAGGTGGCATCAGCGTGGCACGGTGTTTGCCGGCTATTAGGGTTGTGCCATCGTGCGAGACGTACTGGGAGAGAGAAAGAAGGAAACTCTTCATCAAGGAAACTCTGCATCTTTTGTGATGAGATATGTGGAGATGGCCAAAACTAATTAAGTGATTTTCTATATAATATCATAACGATCTAATGGTCAGGGTTTTATTATCTATTATTAATTTAGCATTCAGGGGACTCCTTATCGATGGCATTGGTGGGTAATTTTTTATATAAAACCATAATAATCTAATGGTTACGGTTTTACCGTCTATTAAATTAATGGCCGGATGTTTCTGATTTTTGTGGTAATTTATTTCTTATTCTCTTTTTTCTGGTGAACCCATCAAGTACTTTTTATATATAAATAGAATAGATGTAATCATGTCATCCTGTATTATGAAAACCAGTTCATGTGCGCTATGTAGCGCATGTTAATTTAAAATATTACCTTCTGTGCGGCCGTTGTAAAAATTCTTGAGAGTTGGCCAGTCGTCGGCTTCTGCCCCCATGTAACTAGTACTGGGGTGTTCGGGATAAGTATAAACACTCTTTATCCAAGTTTTTGGACCTTTCAAGGAGTGTTTAGCGCCACGAACGAGGCAATCGGACTATACGGCTTTATCGCCCTCACTTAGCCATAGAAGTCTATAATTTTAAATTTTGGCGAAGCCCCTAGTATCCGGAAGGCCGGACTTGGGGCGCTATGCACGCCTAAATCGGACGAGGCCGATTCCTCGCCTGACACGGAAAAAATCTTTAGGGATTTGAGATCTCTCGAACAGCGACTAGCTCTCGCCTTATCATGACAGTCAGTTTTCGGCTTTCTCTACTGAGGTGCTCGTCCGGAAGAACCGGGACACAATCACAGTAGTTCTCCCTACGCTACCTTAGCCGATATAGCGGAACATAAGAAACTAAAACATAGGAGCCGTGCAAACCCAACTATTGACCCAAGACATGATTCGGAGCTGATGCATATAGTGCTATAAGTTCGGGGTGCCGCACTGTCGAAAGTGTTTGGACTTGTCTTGCCGGGTTATGGGGTGCTGAAGCCCCCTGGCAAACTGGTCGTGCCAAAATGCACGGGTAAAATAAATGAACAGTAAAGAAAAATGGGCAAATAAACTTAATAGCAAGCTTACGTTGTATACTATTTTCCCTTTAAAATGATATGTCAATGCGTACATATACAAGTAGTGCAATAAGCAGAATAGGGTTGTTTGACACATCATAACTGGGAGCGGGCGGTATGCGGTTATGTAAAACAGGTATAACGATTGTTATCAGAAACCACCTGAGGATTCCCTCGCACGCAAAAGCTTCTTGTCCTCATGGTGTGTCCATCCCGCTATGTGTCCGATAGCCATTTTTTCGGAAGAGCCTCCTGAAGGTAGAGACCACCTGAAAGAAAAAAGGGTTGCACAAATGCGCGTGTCCTGGGGCGGTCGAGCCGCATTACGGACCGTTTCATGATCGTTCTGTTGGAAATATGCCCTAGAGGCAATAATAAAATGGTTATTATTATATTTCTTTGTTCATGATAATTGTCTATTGTTCATGCTACAATTGTATTATCCGGAAATCGTAATACATGTGTGAATACATAGACCACAACAAGTCCCTAGTGAGCCTCTAGTTGACTAGCTCGTTGATCAACAGATAGTCATGGTTTCCTGACTATGGACATTGGATGTCATTGATAACGGGATCACATCATTAGGAGAATGATGTGATGGACAAGACCCAATCCTAAGCATAGCACAAAGATCATGTAGTTCGTTTCGCTAGAGCTTTTCCAAATGTCAAGTATCATTTCCTTAGACCATGAGATTGTGCAACTCCCGGATACCGTAGGAGTGATTTGGGTGTGCCAAACGTCACAACGTAACTGGGTGACTAGAAAGGTGCACTACGGGTATCTCTGAAAGTGTCTGTTGGGTTGGCACGAATCGAGACTGGGATTTGTCACTCTATATGACGGAGAGGTATCTCTGGGCCCACTCGGTAATGCATCATCATAATGAGATCAATGTGAGCAATTGTCTGGTCACGGGATCGTGCATTACGGTACGAGTAAAGTGACTTGCCGGTAACGAGATTGAACGAGGTATTGGGATACCGACGATCGAGTCTCGGGCAAGTAACGTACCGATTGACAAAGGGAATTGTATACGGGATTGATTGAATCCTCGACATCGTGGTTCATCCGATGAGATCATCGAGGAGCATGTGGGAGCCAACATGGGTATCTAGATCCCACTGTTGGTTATTGACCGGAGAGGCATCTCGGTCATGTCTGCATGTCTCCCGAACCCATAGGGTCAACACACTTAAGGTTCAGTGACGCTAGGGTTGTAGAGATATGAGTATGCAGTAAAACGAAAGTTGTTCGGAGTCCCGGATGAGATCCCGGACATCACGAGGAGTTCCGGAATGGTTCGGAGGTGAAGAATTATATATAGGAAGTCAGGTTTCGGCCATCGGGAAAGTTTTGGGGGTCACCGGTATTGTACCGGGACCACCGGAAGGGTCCCGGGGGTCCACCGGGTGGGGCCACCTATCCCGGAGGTTCCCATGGGCTGCTGTGGGAGGGGAACCAGCCCCTGGTGGGCTGGTGCACCCCCCTTGGGCCCCCCTACGCCTAGGGCTGGAAACCCTAGGGGTGGGGGCGCCTCCACCTGGCTTGGGGGGCAAGTTTCCCCCCTGGCCGCCGCCCCCCTTGGAGATGGCATCTCCTAGGGCCGGCGCACCCCCCTAGGGGGCCTATATAAAGAGGGGGGAGGGAGGGAAGCCGCACCCCAAGTCTTGGCGCCTCCCTCTCCCCTTGCTACACCTCTCCCTCTCGTAGAAGCTCGGCGAAGCTCTGCCGAGATCACTGCTGCATCCACCACCACGCCGTCGTGCTGCTGGATCTCTGTTAACCTCTCCTTCCCCCTTGTTGGATCAAGAAGGAGGAGACGTCTTCCTCAACCGTACGTGTGTTGAACGCGGAGGTGCTGTCCGTTCAACACTAGGATCTCGGGTGATTTGGATCACGACGAGTACGACTCCCTCAACCCCGTTCTCTTGAACGCTTCCGCACGTGATCTACAAGGGTATGTAGAAGCACTCCCCTCTCTCGTTGCTTGATGACTCCATAGATTGATCTTGGTGAATGTAGAATTTTTTTTATTTTATGCAACGTTCCCCAACAGTGGCATCATGAGCTAGGTCTATGCGTAGTTACTATGCTTGAGTAGAACACAAAGCAGTTGTGGGCGTAGATGTTGTTAATTTTCTTGCTACTACTAGTCTTATCTTGCTTCGGTGGCATCGTGGGATGAAGCAGCCCTGACCGACCTTACACGTACGCTTACTTGTGACAGGTTCCACCGACTGACATGCACTAGTTGCATAAGGTGGCTAGCGGGTGTCTGTCTCTCCCACTTTAGTTGGAGCGGATTCGATGAAAAGGGTCCTTATGAAGGTAAATAGAAATTGGCACATCACGTTGTGGTTTTACGTAGGTAAGAAACGTTCTTGCTAGAACACCTATAGAAGCCACATAAAAACTTGAACAACAATTAGAGGACGACTAACTTGTTTTTGCAGCAAGTGTTTTGTGATGTGATATGGCCAAAGGATGTGATGAATGATATATGTGATGTATGAGATGATCATGTTCTTATAATAGGAATCACGACTTGCATGTCGATGAGTATGACAACCGGTAGGAGCCATAGGAGTTGTCTTTATTTTTTGTATGACCTGCGTGTCATTGAAGAACGCCATGTAAATTACTTTACTTTATTGCTAAACGCGTTAGCCATAGAAGTAGAAGTAGTCGTTGGCGTGACAACTTCATGAAGACACGATGATGGAGATCATGGTGTCGTGCCGGTGACGAAGATGATCATGGCGCCCCGAAGATGGAGATCAAAGGAGCAATATGATATTGGCCATATCCTGTCACTATTTGATTGCATGTGATGTTTATCATGTTTTACATCTTATTTGCCTAGAACGACGGTAGCTTAAATAAGATGATCCCTTGAAATAATTTCAAGAAAAGTGTTCCCCCTAACTGTGCACCGTTGCGAAGGTTCGTTGTTTCGAAGCACCACGTGATGACCGGGTGTGATAGATCCTAACGTTCGAATACAACGGGTGTGAGCCAGATTTACACACGCAATACACTTAGGTTGACTTGACGAGCCTAGCATGTACAGACATGGCCTCCGAACACGGAAGACCGAAAGGTCGAGCATGAGTCGTATAGAAGATACGATCAACATGAAGATGTTCACCGATGTTAACTAGTCCGTCTCACGTGATGATCGGACACGGCCTAGTTGACTTGGATCATGTTTCACTTAGATAACTAGAGGGATGTCTTTCTAAGTGGGAGTTCATTGAATAATTTGATTAGATGAACTTAATTATCATGAACTTAGTCTAAAACCTTTGCAAAATGTCTTGTAGATCAAATGGCCAATGCTCATGTCCACCTCAACTTCAACGTGTTCCTAGAGAAAACCAAGCTGAAAGATGATGGCAGCAACTATATGGACTGGGTCCGGAACATGAGGATCATACTCATAGCTGCCAAGAAAGATTATGTCCTAGAAGCGCCGCTAGGTGAAGCACCAATCCCAGAGAACCAAGACATTATGAACGCTTGGCAGTCTCGTGCTGATGATTACTCCCTCGTTCAGTGCGGCATGCTTTACAGCTTAGAACCGGGGCTCCAAAAGCGTATTGAGCAACACGGAGCATACGAGATGTTCGAAGAGCTGAAAATGGTTTTCCAAGCTCATGCCCGGGTCGAGAGATATGATGTCTCCGACAAGTTCTTTAGCTGTAAGATGGAGGAAAATAGTTCTGTTAGTGAGCACATACTCAAGATGTCTGGGTTGCACAACCGCTTGACTCAGCTGGGAGTTAATCTCCCGGATGACGCGGTAATTGACAGAATCCTCCAGTCGCTCCCACCAAGCTACAAGAGCTTTGTGATGAACTTCAATATGCAGGGGATGGAAAAGACCATTCCTGAGGTATATTCAATGCTGAAATCAGCAGAGGTAGAGATCAAAAAGGAACATCAAGTTTTGATGGTGAATAAAACCACTAAGTTCAAGAAGGGCAAGGGTAAGAAGAACTTCAAGAAGGACGACAAGGGAGTTGCCGCGCCCGGTAAGCCAGTTGCCGGGAAGAAGTCAAGCAATGGACCCAAGCCTAAGACTGAGTGCTTTTATTGCAAGGGAAGTGGTCACTGGAAGCGGAACTGCCCCAAGTACTTAGCGGACAAGAAGGCCGGCAAAACCAAAGGTATATGTGATATACATGTAATTGATGTGTACCTTACCAGTGCTCGTAGTAGCTCCTGGGTATTTGATACCGGTGCGGTTGCTCATATTTGTAACTCAAAGCAGGAGCTGCGGAATAAGCGGAGACTGGCGAAGGACGAGGTGACGATGCGCGTCGGGAATGGTTCCAAGGTCGATGTGATCGCCGTCAGCACGCTGCCTCTACATTTACCTACGGGATTAGTTTTAAACCTCAATAATTGTTATTTAGTGCCAGCTTTGAGTATGAACATTGTATCAGGATCTCGTTTAATTCGAGATGGCTACTCATTTAAATCCGAGAATAATGGTTGTTCTATTTATATGAGTGATATGTTTTATGGTCATGCCCCGCTGGTGAATAGTTTATTCTTAATGAATCTCGAGCGTAATGTTACACATATTCATAGTGTGAATACCAAAAGATGTAAAGTTGATAACGATAGTCCCACATACTTGTGGCACTGCCGCCTTGGTCACATTGGTGTCAAGCGCATGAAGAAGCTCCATGTCGATGGACTTTTAGAGTCTCTAGATTATGAACCGTTTGACACATCCGAACCATGCCTCATGGGCAAAATGACCAAGACTCCGTTCTCCGGAACAGTGGAGCGAGCAACCAACTTATTGGAAATCATACATACTGATGTGTGCGGCCCAATGAGCGTTGAGGCTCGCGGAGGATATCGTTATGTTCTCACTCTCACTGATGAGTTGAGTAGATATGGGTATGTCTACTTGATGAAACACAAGTCTGAGACCTTTGAAAAGTTCAAGGAATTTCAGAATGAGGTAGAGAATCAACGTGACCGAAAGATAAATTTCTTACAATCAGATCATGGGGGAGATTATTTAAGTCACGAATTTGGTACGCACTTAAGGAAATGTGGAATCATTTCACAACTCACACCGATTGGAACACCTCAGCGAAATGGTGTGTCCGAACATCGTAATCGCACTCTATTGGATATGGTGCAATCTATGATGTCACTTACCGATTTACCGCTATCATTTTGGGGATACGCTCTAGAGACAGCTACATTCACTTTAAATAGGGCACCGTCTAAATCCGTTGAGACGACGTTGTATGAATTATGGTTTGGGAAGAAACCTAAGCTGTCATTTCTAAAAGTTTGGGGATGCGATGCTTATGTCAAGAAACTTCAACCTGAGAAGCTCGAACCCAAGTCAGAAAAATGCGTCTTCATAGGATACCCTAAGGAAACCATTGGGTATACCTTCTACTTAAGATCCGAGGGCAAGATCTTTGTTGCCAAGAACGGGTCCTTTCTAGAGAAAGAGTTTCTCTCGAAAGAATTAAGTGGGAGGAGAGTAGATCTTGATGAAGTACTACCTCTTGAAACGGTAAGTAGCGCAACTCAGGAAGATGTTCCTGTGGTGCCTGCACCGACAAGAGAGGAGGTTAATGATGATGATCAAGATACTTCGGATCAAGCTCCTACTGAACTTCAAAGGTCCACAAGGACACATTCCGCACCAGAGTGGTACGGCAACCCTGTCTTGGAAATCATGTTGTTAGACAACGGTGAACCTTCGAACTATGAAGAAGCGATGGCGGGCCCAGATTCGAACAAATGGCTTGAAGCCATGCAATCCGAGATAGGATCCATGTATGAAAACAAAGTGTGGACTTTGACAGACTTGCCCGATGATCGGCGAGCAATAGAAAACAAATGGATCTTTAAGAAGAAGATGGACGCGGATGGTAATGTTACCATATATAAAGCTCGACTTGTTGCTGGGTTATCGACAAGTTCAAGGGACTGACTACGATGAGACATTCTCTCCCGTAGCGAAGCTGAAGTCCGTACGAATCATGTTAGCAATTGCCGCATACTATGATTATGAGATATGGCAAATGGACGTCAAAACGACATTCCTTAACGGTCACCTTAAGGAAGAACTATATATGATGCAGCCGGAAGGATTTGTCGATCCTAAGAATGCTAACAAGGTATGCAAGCTCCAGCGCTCCATCTATGGGCTGGTGCAAGCATCTCGGAGTTGGAACATTCGCTTTAATGAGATGATTAAAGTGTTTGGGTTTATGCAGACTTATGGAAAAGCCTGCGTTTACAAGAAAGTGAGTGGGAGCTCTGTAGCATTTCTCATACTATATGTGGATGACATACTTTTGATGGGAAATGATATAGAACTTTTGGACAGCATAAAGGCCTACTTGAATAAGTGTTTTTAATGAAGGACCTTGGAGAAGCTGCTTACATATTAGGCATCAAGATCTATAGAGATAGATCGAGACGCCTCATAGGTCTTTCACAAAGCACATACCTTGATAAGATATTGAAGAAGTTCAATATGGATCACTCCAAGAAGGGGTTCTTGCCTGTGTTGCAAGGTGTGAAATTGAGCTCGGCTCAATGCCCGACCACGGCAGAAGATAGAGAAAAGATCAGTGTCGTCCCCTATGCCTCAGCCATAGGGTCTATCATGTATGCCATGACCTGTACCAGACCTGATATAAACCTTGCCGTAAGTTTGGTAGGAAGGTGCCAAAGTAATCCCGGCATGGAACACTAGACAGCGGTCAAGAACATCCTTAAGTACCTGAAAAGGACTAAGGATATGTTTCTCGTATATGGAGGTGACGAAGAGCTCGTCGTAAAGGGTTACGTCGACGCTAGCTTCGACACAGATCTGGATGACTCTAAGTCACAAACCGGATACGTGTATATTTTGAATGGTGGGGCAGTAAGCTGGTGCAGTTGCAAGCAGAGCGTCGTGGCGGGATCTACATGTGAAGCGGAGTACATGGCAGCCTCGGAGGCAGCGCATGAAGCTATCTGGGTGAAGGAGTTCATCACCGACCTAGGAGTCATACCCAATGCGTCGGGGCCGATCACACTCTTCTGTGACAACACTGGAGCTATTGCACTTGCCAAGGAGCCCAGGTTTCACAAGAAGACCAGGCACATCAAGCGTCGCTTCAAATCCATCCGTGAAAATGTTCAAGATGGAGACATAGATATTTGTAAAGTGCATATGGACCTGAATGTAGCAGATCCGTTGACTAAACCTCTCCCTAGAGCAAAACATGATCAACATCAGAACGCAATGGGTGTTCGATACATCACAATGTAACTAGATTATTGACTCTAGTGCAAGTGGGAGACTGTTGGAAATATGCCCTAGAGGCAATAATAAAATGGTTATTATTATATTTCTTTGTTCATGATAATTGTCTATTGTTCATGCTACAATTGTATTATCCGGAAATCGTAAAACATGTGTGAATACATAGACCACAACAAGTCCCTAGTGAGCCTCTAGTTGACTAGCTCATTGATCAACAGATAGTCATGGTTTCCTGATGGACATTGGATGTCATTGATAACGGGATCACATCATTAGGAGAATGATGTGATGGACAAGGCCCAATCCTAAGCATAGCACAAAGATCGTGTACTTCGTTTCGCTAGAGCTTTTGCAAATGTCAAGTATCATTTCCTTAGACCATGAGATTGTGCAACTCCCGGATACCGTAGGAGTGCTTTGGGTGTGCCAAACGTCACAACGTAACTGGGTGACTATAAAGGTGCACTACGGGTATCTCCGAAAGTGTCTGTTGGGTTGGCACGAATCGAGACTGGGATTTGTCACTCCGTATGACCGAGAGGTATCTCTGGGCCCACTCGGTAATGCATCATCATAATGAGCTCAATGTGACCAAGTGTCTGGTCATGGGATCGTGCATTACGGTACGAGTAAAGTGACTTGCCGGTAACGAGATTGAACGTGGTATTCGGATACCGATGATCGAGTCTCGGGCAAGTAACGTATCGATTGACAAAGGGAATTGTATACGGGATTGATTGAATCCTCGACATCGTGGTTCATCCGATGAGATCATAGAGGAGCATGTTGGAGCCAACATGGGTATCTAGATACCGTTGTTGGTTATTGACCGGAGAGACGTCTCGGTCATGTCTGCATGTCTCCCGAACCCGTAGGGTCTACACACTTAAGGTTTGGTGACGCTAGGGTTGTAGAGATATGAGTATGCAGTAACCCGAAAGTTGTTCGGAGTCCCGGATGAGATCCCGGATGTCACGAGGAGTTCGGGAATGGTCCGGAGGTGAAGAATTATATATAGGAAGTCAGGTTTCGGCCATCGGCAATGTTTCGGGGGTCACCGGTATTGTACCGGGACCACCGGAAGGGTCCCGGGGGTCCACCGGGTGGGGCCACCTATCTCGGAGGGCCCCATGGGCTGAAGTGGGAGGGGAACCAGCCCCTGGTGGGCTAGTGCGGCCCCCCTTGGGCCCCCCTGCACCTAGGGCAGGAAACCCTAGGGGTGGGGGCGCCTCCACCTGGCTTGGGGGGCAAGTTTCCCCCCTGGCCGCCGCCCCCTTGGAGATGGCATCTCCTAGGGCCGGCGCACCCCCTAGGGGGCCTATATAAAGATGGGGGAGGGAGGGCAGCCGCACCCCAAGTCTTGGCGCCTCCCTCTCCCCTTGCTACACCTCTCCCTCTCGTAGAAGCTCGGCGAAGCACTGCCGAGATCACTGCTGCATCCACCACCACGCCGTCGTGCTGCTGGATCTCCATCAACCTCTCCTTCCCCCTTGCTGGATCAAGAAGGAGGAGACGTCTTCCTCAACCATACGTGTGTTGAACGGGGAGGTGCTGTCCGTTCAGCACTAGGATCTCCGGTGATTTGGATCACGACGAGTACGAGTCCCTCAACCCCGTTCTCTTGAATGCTTTTGCACGCGATCTACAATGGTATGTAGATGCACTCCCCTCTCTCGTTGCTAGATGACTCCATAGATTGATCTTGGTGAACGTAGGAAATTTTTTATTTTATGCAACGTTCCCCAACACGTGCCTCCGCCTATGCCCATGGTATTTTAAGTGTGTAATTATGTACGCGCGGCATGAATGTCCCTGCTTGGCTGGGACTAGGGTGGAGGCCGAATTGCTAGTCGAGCTCTGGTCGCGCCGGATGATCCTGTAGTGGAGTGCTCCAGACTCGCTTGGCGATACCGGGTTCTTTATCGCATAATTGGTTGTTTGCCTAAGAAGGCTGTTTTGTACTTCCGCCGCGAGGGCCGCAGTGTGCTCCTCCGTACGAAGCGAGTGCTCTATGTTTCCATTAACTGTAATAACCCTGCGAGGTCCCGGCATTTTGAGCCTGAGATATGCATAATACGGTAACGCATTGAATTTGGCAAATGCGATTCGTCCGAGCAGTGCATGATAACCGCTGCGGAAGGGGACGATGTCGAAGATTAACTCCTCGCTCCGGAAATTGTCCGGATATCCGAAGACCACTTCTAGAGTGATTGATCCCGTACAATAGGCCTCTACACTGGGTATGACACCCTTGAAGGTGGTTTTGGTGGGCTTGATCCTTGAGGGGTCAATGCCCATTTTGCGCACTATGTCCTGATAGAGCAGGTTTAGGCTGCTGCCACCGTCCATGAGGACTCGCATGAGATGGAATCCGTCGATAATGGGGTCAAGGACCAATGCGGCTGAACCGCCATGACAGATACTGGTGGGATGGTCCCTGCGATCGAAAGTGATCGGACAGGAGGACCATGGGTTGAATTTTGGGGCGACTGGCTCCATCGCGTAGACGTCCCTTAGCGCACGCTTCCTTTCCCGCTTGGGGATATGGGTCACGTATATCACATTCACTATTTTCACCTGGGAAGGGAATTTCTTCTGTCCTCCCATGTTCGCTTGGGGCTCCTCATCGTCATCGCTACGCAGCCCCTTTTCCTTGGTTTCGGCATTCAACTTGCCGGCCTGTTTAAACACCCAGCATTCTCTGTTGGTGTGGTTGGCTGGTTTATCGGGGGTGCCATGAATTTGACATGAGCGATCGAGTATGCGGTCCAAGCTGGACGAGCCCGGACTGTTTCTCTTGAATGGCTTTTTCCGCTATCCAGATTTGAAGCCTCTGAATCCAGCATTGACTGTCATGTCTTCGGTGTGATCACCATTATTGCGACGTTTGTGTCTATTCCGTCGCGACTTGCCGTTGCTATCCCTGGCGTCTGAATCGCCAAAGTTTTTTGGGTGTGACATTGCTGCGAGCCAGCCAGCTGTCCTCGCCCGCGCAGAAGCGGGTCATGAGTGTTGTGAGGGCTGCCATGGACTTTGGCTTCTCTTGGCCGAGATGTCGGGCGAGCCATTCGTCTCGTATGTTATGCTTGAAGGCCACTAAGGCTTTGGCATCCGGACAGTCAATAATTTGGTTCTTTTTAGTGAGGAACCGAGTCCAGAATTTCCTGGCTGACTCTCCAGGTTGTTGGGTTATGTGACTTAAGTCATCAGCGTCCGGTGGTCGCACGTAAGTGTCCTGGAAGTTATCGATGAATGCATCTTCCAGATCCTCCCCACTGCCAATGGAGCTTGCTGGCAGGCTATTAAGCCAATGCCTAGCCGGTCCTTTGAGCTTAAGTGGTAGGTATTTTATGGCATGTAAGTCATCGCTGCGGGCCATGTGGATGTGGAGAAGAAAGTCTTCGATCCATACCTGGGGTCTGTTGTGCCATCGTATGATTCAATGTTCACGGGTTTAAACTCTTCTGGGAATTCGTGATCCATAACTTCATCAGTGAAGCATAGGGGGTGTGCGGCGCCTCTATGCCGGGCTACATCCTGATGCAGTTCAAGTGAGTCCGGTCTATTGTATTCGGCCCGGCCTGATTTTAGTTTATTGTATCCGGCGTGATGGTCATCATCACGTCTTGTGGCGCGCCCCCGTGATCCGTAGATCGATCTTGACTGTCCTGCTTTGTTTTCCAATACTTCTTGCAGGTCCGTCATGTAGCCCCGTGCCTTAGTATTATTATTTGATTGGCGATGGGGTGCGGTCTGGATGTCGGGCTAGTAAGCTGCTTTGTCGCGGCCACGGGATGGCCGGTCGGCCACATCATGCGTTGGTAGCGTGGGCTTTAAGGCCTCCTCCTCGAGTTGAGGTAGCAGTCTGCGCTTTGGGTAGCTTTTGCTAGGGCGCTCGAGTCCGTATTCTTCGGCAGCTAGGACCTCGGTCCATCTGTCCATTAGCAGATCCTGATCAGCTTCAAGCTGTTGCTGCTTTTTCTTCAGGCTTTTTGCAGTGGCTATAAGTCAGCATTTGAAGCACTCCTGCTCGACGGGGTCCTCAGGCACGATGAATTCTTCATCGCCAAGGCTCACCTCGTCTTCGGAGAGAGGCATGTAGTTATCTTCCTCTGATTCTCCATCCTTTGCCTGTTCTTTAGGGCTAGCTTGCCCCTCCTCCTGCTCGGCTTGCTCGAAGCCTGGCTGGGCAGGATTGTATTCGTCTTTGGCACCATCCGGATTGTTATCCCTTGTGCCGGTATCACTATTTTTGCTATGGCGGGGCTTGGAGCTTCGCAGATGACGCCGTTGTCTAGATTGCCTCTCCAAGGGGTTATCTTCCGCTGCCTCATCGCTATTGTTTTCTTTAGGGGTATCCACCATATAAATATCATATGAGGAGGTGGTGGTCTAGCGCCCTATAGGCGGTGGTTCCTGTTCTTCTCCTGCATCGTTGTCCATGTCGTCGATGTCTTCGGAGTCGAAGTCAAGCACGTCGGTTAAGTCATCGACAGTGGCTATAAAGTGGGTGGTGGGTGGGTAACGAATTTCTTTGTTGTCCGCATCCCACCCGAGCCAGACATAGTTCGGCCAAGAGTCTCCTGACAAGGATAGAGACCTTAATGAGTTCAGCACATCTCCCAAGGGTGAGTGGTGAAAAATATCCACGGCGGTGAACTCCATGACGGGTGCCCAATCTGATTCGATAGGCATGGACGCACACGGATGGCAATCGGGGAAGAGTCCGGGGGTCCGATGACACCACTCTCATAGGAGGTGGGATCAGTGTTCGGCTCTAACGCCGATGAGTGTGCGGCCTCCGTGGCGGGGTCCACCCACCCGTCCTCGGAAGGCACGATCTGCTCCGGGTTGATTCCCGGTGCCAACGCGGGTGCGATCTCCCGAACACTGTCCGATGGCAGATCAAAGTCATGTCCGTCGTGACTATTCGACGCACCTGTCATGGGCTCGAATCCGTCGAAGATCAAGTCTCCACGGATGTCGGCAGTGTAGTTTAGGCTTCCAAACCTGACCTGATGGCCAGGGGCGTAGCTATCGATCTGCTCCGGATGGCCAAGCGAGTTGGCCCACAGTACGAAGCCGCCAAATACGAAGATCTGTCCGGGAAGGAAAACCTCCCCCTGGACCGCATCGTTGAAGATGATTGAAGGGGCCATCAAGCCTTACAGCGACAGCACAGTGGAACTCTCAATGAAAGCACCAAAGTCGGTGTCAAAACCGGCGGATCTCGGGTAGGGGGCCCGAACTGTGCGTCTAAGGCTAATGGTAACAGGAGGAAGGGGACACGATGTTTTACCCAGCTTCGGGGCCTCTCGATGGAGGTAATACCCTACTTCCTGCTTGATTGATCTTGATGATATGAGTATTACAAGAGTTGATCTACCACGAGATCGAAGAGGCTAAACCCTAGGAGCTAGCCTATGATTATGATTGTTCTTGTCCTATGGACTAAACCCTCTGGTTTATTTAGACACCGGAGGGGGCTAGGGTTACACAAAGTCGGTTATAGAGAAGGAAATCTACATATCCGAATATCCAAGCTTGCCTTCCATGCAAAGGAGAGTCCCATCCGGACACGAGACGAAGTCTTCAATCCTGTATCCTCATAGTCCGACAGTCCGACCAAAGTATATAGTCCGGCTATCCGAGGACACCTTAATCCAGGACTCCCTCAGTACCCAACAGTTTCCTTTGGGTATCCTATGAAGATGTATTTTTCCGATTTGGGTTCGAGCTTATCAGGTTGAAGCTTTTTTCACATAAGCATCGCAGCCCCAAACTTTAAGAAATGACAACTTTGGTTTCTTGCCAAACCACAGTTCATAAGGCGTCGTCTCAACGGATTTTGATGGTGCCCTATTTAACGTGAATGCAGCCGTCTCTAAAGCATAACCCCAAATTGATAGTGGTAAACATGTAAGAGACATCATAGATCACACCATATCCAATAAAGTGCGGTTACGACGTTCGGACACACCACTACGCTGTGGTGTTCCAGGTGGCGTGAGCTGTGAAACTATTCCACATTGTTTTAAATGAAGGCCAAACTCGTAACTCAAATATTTTCCTTCACGATCAGATCATAGAAACTTTATTCTCTTGTTACGATGATTCTCCACTTCACTCTGAAATTCTTTGAACTTTTCAAATGTTTCAGACTTGTGCTTCATTAAGTAGATATACTCATATCTGCTCAAATCATCTATGAAGGCCAGAAATAATGATGCCCGCCACGAGCATCAACACTCGTTGGACCGCATACATCGGTATGTATTATTTCCAATAAGTCACTAGCTCGTTCCATTGTTCCGGAGAACGGAGTTTCAGTCATCTTTCCCATGAGGCACGGTTTGTAAGCATCAAATGATTCATAATCAAGTGATTCCAAACGTTCATCTTTATGGAGTTTCCTCATGCGCTTTACACCGATATGACCCAAACGGCAGTGCCACAAATAAGTTGCACTATCATTATCAACTTTGCATCTTTTGGCATCAATATTATTAATATGTGTATTACCACGATGGAGATCCAACAAACTTATTTTCATTGGGTGTATGACCATCGATGGTTTTATTCATATAAACAGAACAACAATTATTCTCTAACTTTAAATGAATAACCGTATTGCAATAAACATGATCAAATCATATTCATGCTCAACGCAAACGCCAAATAATATTTATTTAGGTTCAACACTAATCCCGAAAGTATAGGGAGTGTGCGATGATGATCATATCAATCTTGGAACCACTTCCAACACACATCATCACTTCACCCTCAACTAGTCTCTGTTTATTCTGTAACTCCTGTTTCGAGTTACTAATATTAGCAACTGAACAAGTATCAAATACACATGGGCTACTATAAACACTAGTAAGGTACACATCATTAACCTGTATATCAAATATACCCTTGTTCACTTTGCCATCCTTCTTATCCACCAAATATTCAGGGCATTTCCACTTCCAGTGACTATTTCCTTTGCAGTAGAAGCACTCATTTTCAGGCTTTGGTCCAAGTTTGGGCTTTTTCATGGGAGTGACAACTTGCTTGCCATTCTACTTGAAGTTCCCTTCCTTTCCCTTTGCCCTTTTTCTTGAAACTAGTGGTCTTGTCAATCATCAACACTTTGATTCTTTTTCTTGATTTCTACCTTCGTCGATTTCAGCATCACGAAGAGCTCATGATTCATTTTTGTCATCCCTTGCATACTATAGTTCATCACGAAGTTCTAGTAACTTGTTGATGGTGATAGAGAACTCTGTCTATGGCTAGGAAACTTAACCATCTTTGATTCAACGAGCTAGTCAAGTAGAGGCATACTAGTGACACTCTGTTTGTCTATGTATCCACACATGTACTAAGTTTTTTTTGACTAACCACACATGTACTAAGTTTCCGGTTAATACATTTGTAGCATGAATAATAAACATTTATCATGATATAAGGAAATATAAATAACAACTTTATTATTTCCTCTAGGGCATATTTCCTTCAGTCTCCCAGTTGCACTAGAGTCAATAATGTAGTTCACATCACCATGTGATTTAACACCAATATTCACATCTGTATGTGATTAACACCGATAGTTCACATCTTCATGTGATCAACACCCGAAGGGTTTACTAGAGTCAATAATCTAGTTCACATCGCAAAGAGTACTAAGGTGTGATCATGTTTTGCTTGTGAGAGAAGTTTATTCAATGGGTCTGTCACATTCAGAGCCGTATGTATTTTGCAAATATTTTATGTCTACAATGCTCTGCACAGAGCTACTCTAGATAATTGCTACCACTTTCAATATGTATCCAGATTGAGACTTAGAGTCACCTGGATCGGTGTAAAAACTTGCATCGATGTAACTCTTTACGACGAACTCTTTATCACTCCCATCACCGAGAAACATTTCCTTAGTCCTTGCTAAGGATAATTTTGACCGTCATCCAGTGATCTACTCCTAGATCACTATTGTACTCCCTTGCCAAACTCAGTGGAGGGTATACAATAGATCTGGTACACAGCATGGCATACTTTTATAGAACCTATGGCTGAGGCATAGGGTCATTCTCTTTCTATCTTCTGCCGTGGTCGGGCATTGAGTCTTACTCAATTTCACACCTTGTAACACAGGCAAGAACTCTCTCTTTGACTGTTCCATTTTGAACTACTTCCAAATCTTGTCAAGGCATGTACTCATTGAAAAAACTTATCAAGCGCCTTGATCTATCTCTATAGATCTTGATGCTTAATACGTAAGAAGCTTCACCGAGGTCTTTGTTTGAAAAACTCTTTTCAAATACTCCTTTATGCTTTCCAGAAAATTTCTACATTATTTGCGATCAACAATATGTCATTCACATATACTTATCAGAAATGTTGTAGTGCTCCCACTCACTTTCTTGTAAATACAGGCTTCACCGCAAGTCTGTATAGAATTATATGCTTTGATCAACTCATCAAAGCGTATACTCCAACTCCGAGATGCTTGCACCAGTCCATAGATGGATCGCTGGAGCTTGCACATTTTGTTAGCACCTTTAGGATCGACAAAACCTTCTGGTTGCATCATATACAACTCTTCTTTAAGAAATCCATTAAGGAATGTAGTTTTGACATCCATTTGCCAGATTTCATGAAATGTGATAATTTGCTAACATGATTCGGACAGACTTAAGCATCGCTACGAGTGAGAAAATCTCATCGTAATCAACACCTTGAACTTTGTCAAAAAAACTTTTTCGACAAGTCTAGCTTTGTAGATAGTACCACTATTGTCAGCGTCGGTCTTCCTCTTGAAGATCCATTTATTTTCTATGGATTGTCGATCATCGGGCAAGTCAACCAAAGTCCACACTTTGTTCTCATACATGGATTCCATCTTAGATTTCATGGCCTCAAGCCATTTCGCGGAATCTGGGCTCATCATCGCTTCCTCATAGTTCGTAGGTTCATCATGGTCTGGTAACATGACTTCCAGAATAGGATTACCGTACCACTCTGGTGCGGATTGTATTCTGGAAGATCTACGAGGTTCGGTAATAACTTGATCTGAATTTTCATGATCATCATTGTCGGTGTCAAAACCGGCGGATCTCGGGTAGGGGGTCCCGAACTGTGCGTCTAGGCGGATGGTAACAGGAGACAAGGGACATGATGCTTTTACCCAGGTTCGGGCCCTCTCGATGGAGGTAAAACCCTACTCCTGCTTGATTGATATTGATGATATGGGTAGTACAAGAGTGGATCTACCACGAGATCAAGGAGGGTAAACCCTAGAAGCTAGCCTATAGTATGATTGTTGTTCATCCTATGGACTAAAACCCTCCGGTTTATATAGACACGGAGAGGGCTAGGGTTACACAGAGTCGGTTACAATGGTAGGAGATCTACATATCCGTATTGCCAAGCTTGCCTTCCACACCAAGGAAAGTCCCATCCGGACACGGGACAAAGTCTTCAATCTTGTATCTTCATAGTCTTGGAGTCTGGCCGATGATTATAGTTCGGCTATCCGGACACCCCCTAGCCCAGGACTCCCTCAGTAGCCCCTGAACCAGGCTTCAATGACGACGAGTCCGGCGCGCATATTGTCTTCGGCATTGCAAGGCGGGTTCCTCCTCCGAATAATTCATAGAAGATTGTGAACGCCAGGATAGTGTTCGCTCTGTAAAATAAATTCCACATACCACCGTAGAGAGAATAATATGTACACAAGTTCAATCTGCTGCCGTATTTTGTGGCGTGACGTCACACCACTACCAAGCCTTTACTTGAACCGTTTTTATTATACCACCTCAGCACGTTTAGCGAAGCGGTTTCCTTGGCACGTCTTGTCGAAGCAGAGATCGTGTTCCCCTTATTCCGGGATTCCCATCAATACGGACGTGGGTAACCCAACCGCGCCCGTTGCCACGCCCCCTCCATCGAGCGCGAGTTCCAAACAGTCACGGGGACGGCTCTTGGTATTCTCCCTCTTTATAATGAGACCAAGGCTCATTTCTTTTCTTCAATCCTCAATCGAATCCACCCCTCGCCCCAAGTTCCAGCACTCAGGGCTCCAGATTCGAGCGCTTCGGTCCTTCGACAATGTCCGGCTCCGACCTACAGGGCCGGTGGATGCCCTCCTCCGTCACGGAAGAGGACGTGCTAAAGCTGAGAGAAGCCAGGTACTTAACCTATGAGATTTTGCATAGGTTGCCTGCCCAAGGGCAAGTCATTCCTACTCCCGAGCTAGGCGAGAGCGTCGTGTTCGTGTCTCACCTCCGTCGGGGTTTAGGCTTCCCAATGGATCCTTTTGTGAGAGGGCTCATGTTTTACTATGGGCTGGAATTCCATGACTTGGCTCCGGAGTCCATCCTCCATATTTCATCATTCATTGTTGTCTGCGAAGCCTTCCTCCGCACCACCCCTCACTTCGGTTTGTGGCTCAAAACCTTCAACGTGGAGCCGAAGATGATTGAGGGGCGTCAGGAAGAGTGCGGCGGGGCAATTATAAGCAAGAGGGCCAATGCTCCATGGCCCGAGGGCTCTTTTCAGGAGGAGCTCGGTTTGTGGCAACAGGAGTGGTTCTATATTACCGCTCCCAGGGGCAGCAGGCAGAGGCCGCTGCCTGTCTTTCGCTCTAGCCCTCCACAACGGCTGACGTCATGGGTCAACAAAGGGCTTGACTGGGGGCCGTCCAAGGACGTACCCCTATTGCAGGGCCGGATTTGAGACCTCCAAGAGAGGGAGATCAATCCTGTGGGAATTCAATCCGGAGGGGCCACGAGCTCTCTAACACTTCATGGGTACGACACTCGTGGAGATGTACAAATTGTTCTTCGGATCACAAGAGGTGTGTCCGGAATTGACCGAGGACGCCGGCCTAAGCTGCAATTGCCCGGATACTCAAGTAAGTAGCCCTGTGTCCGGACATACCGTTTGTTTGCATATCTTGGATTTGCCTTTTAACCAATCGTCCTTTGAACAGGAGTGGATAGCGCAAGCAAAACTGATACGGTGTCCGGCCCCCCTCCCGGAGACCGCGCCGGATCCCGTGTTGGTCAAGATGCTGGAGGTTGCGCCTTCAGAGGAGGGCGAAGGGGAAAACAGAGAAACTACCGCCTCTACCAAGGAGGCTTTCAAGAAAGGGGGGATCGAGAATCCCTCCTTCCAGGGGGAGAAGAGGACCGCTTCCGAAGATCCGGAGGCTAAGGCCTCAAAGCGGGGGAAGAAATCTTCACCAGAGGGTCCTGCGCCAGGGGAAGCCCCGGCCGCACTATCTCCCCTAAGGAATCAGCCCTCCAGCGAGCCGTAAGTAGAAAAAAGGGGAGTTTTGTAATAAGGGACATCCCTATTTTTGCTTCTGAGGATAACTGAAGTTTTTACCTTGTAGTTCGGATCTCCGTCCTTCTCAGCTGAGCTCGTCTTCGGGGGACCTTCGTCCGGAGATGATGGAGAGCGAGACGCCTCCATCTGCCGCACCGTCAGGCGGGACGGACGAGCCTGAGGTGCCGTCGCGGAGGGTATCCCCGAGTCCGGCAGGGCCGGAGAGTTCGGCACCAACTGGTGTACTGCCGGGGGAGCTGAAGGGTCTGCTCGAGAGGGCGTCTATCTCAGAAGATCACCGTACATTAATGAGTATGGTGATTGAAAGAATTTCATCCGCTGAGGGCGGGTTGCATGATGCCGTCAGAAGTTTACTGGCGGGGTTTGAGGTACGTAAAAATGACATACCTTTACACATAGAGTGCGCCCTGTATAGATAGTAGCCCCTGAGACTCGGTATGTTGTCGAAAGCGACAGCGTGCCGAGGATCATAATCTCAGTTATTAATTCTCGCCTTTCCTATGCAGGTGGCGGATCATCCGGTGGCCAGCCGGACTGATAGAGTTGCCGAGCTAAAGCAGCAACTCGACGTTGCGGATGCAGACATCGCACTAGTCAATAAACGACTTGACGAGTCACAAGGTAGGTTGTTTCTCCGTGGTCACCTAGTAAGGGAGCTGATGCCCACTCCTTACAACATGTATGCTTAATGCAGATGGTGCCGCTGCTGTGGAGGACCTTCAGGCAGAGCTTGCTCGAGCCAAGGAGTAGGCCAGAAGGAGTGATGCGGCTGCCTCGAAGGCAGCTGAAGAGCTAAAAGCTGAAAAGGCTGCTCACTGCCGAAGCAGGGAGGAGATGGCCGGAATGGCTGTGAAGCTGAAGGATGTTACCGACCGCTATGAGGTTCTTGGAAAAGAATGCCGAGCGGAGCAAGAAGACCTGAAGAAGGCCACCGCCGAAACCAAGGATGCCCGTTCTGCAATGAGGGCTATAAAGGAGGAGCTGCGTCAGGCCGGAGACATTGCGGCTGGAAAGCCCTTTCTGCTGCGCAGGAAGTTCACAGATCAGAAGTATGCTCAGTTTGGCTAGCTGTGGGGTGCGGAGGATCCTTATCTAGATTTGGCGGTGAGTGCGGCGGATGCGGTTGTGCACTTCCGAAGCCAAAAGGATCACGAGATGGAAGAGCTTTTTTGGTCTGAATTCCACAGTCCGGAGCGTTCACTTCCATTGACCGATCGGTTGGCTGAGTGGGCTGAGCTGAATAGATTGTCCGGATTTGCCATGACGGATGTAGTGGCTCATCTGTGGCCGGATAGGCCCAAGCCGAAGAGTTATTTTGGCTTATTACAGCAATTCCTTGGGGCGGTGCCGCATATCAAGGCGATGAAGCGGTCGGCATGCATAGAGGGTGCACGGATGGCTCTCACCCGTGTGAAGACATACTGGACGGAGATGGATGCCACCAATGTTGCAACCCGGGGTTCGGACGAGAGCCGGTTACCCGCCGAGCACTATTTTGGGGAAGTCCTGTAGGGCGCTCGTGTAATAGAGTCGCAGTGCTCAAAAAATGTTATGTTCAAATGACATGTATGATTTGTAAAACGATATTCATAATATAAGTGCTTTTTATACTTGTGCGTTCAAGTATTGAAATATCTCCTGTGCGGCCGTTAATGTATACGTGTATATAACCTGAAAGATGGCAGTCTTCGACTTCAGCCCCCACGCACATGGTGCGGGGGTGTTTGCAAAATAGCGCATTTTCACACTTAATCCAACGTCTTGGTCCTGTGAAGGAGGTGGTAGCGTAGCAAACTAGGCAACCGGACTATAATGCTTTATCACTTTCACTTAGCCATAGGAGTTCGAAGGTGGGGCTACGATATAGCCCCTAGGGGCACCGCGTTCTCCGAATTCGGGGCGCGTATGTGCCTGACCAGGAAACGGCCCTTCGTCAAAGCGGGGGAATTCTAGACATTCCGGTAGTCGATCGAGTGGTTGACCAGTCTCTCGCTATATCATGACAGTCAGTTTTCGGCTTTCTCTACTGAGGTGCTCGCCCGGCCGAACCGGGGCACAATCGTAGTAGTTCTCCTGGTGCCGCGTTAGCCGATGATACGGAACGTAAGGCAACAAAACACAAGAGCCGGGCAAACCCAACATTTGACCAAAGACATGATTCGGAGCTGATACATATAAGGCCTAACTCGAGACGCCGAACACTCCCTAAGGTATTTGGTCTTTATGATAACGGGCAGAACAATGCCCTAAGCCCCTAGTGTCCAGGTACGGGCGAAAATTTCTGACGCGGCCGATGCCAAAACGCCAGCCTCCTCATCGGTTATGGTAAAAAATAGGGGGATGTGTATCAACAAGAGACAGTAAGAAAGGTTTACGCAGGGTCTTAATCTGAAAAGAATCCTTGCAACGGGTCCCTGCTGCACGTCTGCGCCTGTGTCTCCGTTGTGCTGTATCCAGGACGGGTGTGGCACGCTGTTCATCTGTAAAAGAGAAGAACTTAGTTTGGAAAGATATCGTGCAAGAAATGTATTTAAAACAGAGTATGATTTAAAAATGAATAAAGTTGAGCTTTATTGGCTCTCATTGTTTGTGCACGCAGCCTCTTGTAAAGGGGTGTGCGTCTAGGAAGCCCCTAGTTTATTTATGCCGGACTCGCCTAGCCGTGTCCGAGGTCTTGAACGACCTTTTAATGAGATGATGCCGCGTGGACCAGGCATTTTAAGTGTAAGAGACGCGTAGTGTGGTATTGCGTTAAAGCGGGCGAAAGCTTCGCGTCCCAATAGCGCTTGGTGGCTACTTTTAAATGGGGTGACATGGAAGATTAGCTTTTCGCGACGGAAGTTGTCGGATGAACCGAACACAACTTCTAGTAGTAAGGAGCCCGTGCACTTGGCGTAAGGGCCTGGCGTCACTCCTTTGAAGGAAGTGCTGCTATGGCGAATTTTGGTAGGGTCTATCCCCAACTTGCGGATTGTGTCCGGATATAGTAGGTTTAAGTCACTGCCGCCATCCATTAGGACTTGTGTAAATTGTAGTCCGTCGATTATAGGATCCAATATCAAAGCAGTCCATCCTGCATTTCGAATACTTCTGGAGTAATCCAGGTGGTCGAAAGTAATTGGTTTTGACATCCAATCTCGGGATTCCGCTGGGGTGGACCGTGCGACGCGTACTTTAGCAGGTGCCGCACTATTGTTCCGTATTATCACATGAAGTGAGTTTACTGTTTTGACTTCTTGTGGGAAAGTCTTTTGTTTTCCGGCGCTCTGCTTGTGGGGTTCGTCA
The DNA here is from genome assembly GCA_963921465.1 of Triticum timopheevii. NCBI lineage: Eukaryota > Viridiplantae > Streptophyta > Magnoliopsida > Poales > Poaceae > Triticum > Triticum timopheevii. The sequence goes on from OY997270.1 coordinate 559,331,060, forward strand.
TCGTCCTCGCTTGGCGTGTCGAGCCCCTTGTGTTCGGCGTTGAGTCGGCCAGACTGCTTGAAGACCCAACAATCTCGGTGGGTGTGGTTTGCAGGCTTCCCGGGGGTACTGTGGATTTGACATATCCGATCCAAAATTTTGTTTAGGTTGGATAGCTCGTCACTGTTGTCCTTAAGAGGCAGTGTTTTGTTGTTCGGCCGAGAGCTTTTGAATCCGGCGTTGACCGCCGTGTTCTTTGGGCCATTTTCTTTATTTTGGCGCTGATCTTTTCTGCGTCATGATTTCCCATTTCCATCTTTGTCCTCGGATGTACTTGGGTCGCTGGTGCTGCATCTTGCCAGCCAACTATCTTCTCCCGCGCAAAAGCGGGTCATGAGGCTCGTTAGCGCGGCCATTGTTCTTGGTTTTTCCTGGCCGAGGTGTCTGGCGAGCCATTCATCTCGGACGTTATGTTTAAAAGCTGCTAAGGCTTCGGTGTCCGGACAGTCGACTATTTGGTTCTTTTTAGTGAGGAACCTGTTCTAGAATTTGCGTCCTGACTCTCCGGGCTGTTGAGTTATGTGACTTAAATCGTCTGCATCCGGAGGGCGGACATAAGTCCCCTGAAAATTTGCTCTAAACGCATCCTCGAGCTCTTCCCAACTTCCAATGGTATTTTCTGGGAGGCTTTTGAGCCAATGCCGAGCTGGCCCTTTGAGCTTGAGGGGTAGATATTTTATGGCGTGGAGATCGTCTCCTCTAGCCATATGTATGTGTAGGATGTAATCCTCAATCCAGACTCTGGGGTCTGTTGTTCTGTCGTATGCCTCTATGTTTACGGGCTTAAAACCCGCTGGAAATTCATGATCTAGTACCTCATCGGTGAAACATAGTGGGTGTGCGGCGCCCCTGTATTTAGGTGTGCCGTTATCTTCGAACACTCGGCGTGTTGTGTTGCTTCCTGGAGCCCTCTTTTTTGGCCCATAAATGGACCTGACCGGGCCATCCTTTTTGCGAGGATCTTTAAGTATATCTTGTGCTGGCTTGTGTGCGGCGCCACTTGCCGCTCTTAGCCTGTCATCTGGTCGTCTATCCGGCCAGGCGGCCTCTTTGCTTTTTGATTGTGGTGGCTCTACGGCCTCCTCGTCGAATTCGGGCAACAGCTTGCGCTTCGGGTAGCTCTTTGTTTGGTAACTATTGCCGTATTTGTCTGCGGTCTTGAGTACTTTGCTCCATCTCATTCTAAGTACGTCTTCCGCTGTTTTGAGCTTCCGTTTCTGCTTCTTCAAACTTCTTGCAGTGGCGACGAGCCTTTTGTGAAGGTTCTTATGCTCCGGTGATGTGTCTGGTGTGAGATTGTCTGGACTGTTGTTTTCCTCGAGGATGGATTGCTTGTCCAATTCATCCTGTTCGGATGGTTGCTTGGTTGCATGTTCGTCGTCCATTGGTTCGCCCTGTTCTACGGCTGGGTCATTATGGGTGCAGTTGTTATCGAGGCGGGACTTCGAGTGGCGCTTGCGTCACCATTTTGGTTGTTTTCGGGGGAATTATCCTTCGCCGCGTCCCGTTGTTCCTCGTTATCGCTTGCTTTTAGTGTATTCACCATGTATATGTCATGAGTTGAGGTGGCTTTCCAGTGCCTAGTAGGCGCTGGTTCTTGGTCGTCTCCGGCATCATCATCCATACCGTCGATGTCTTCGGAGTCGAAGTCTAGCATGTCGGTTAAATCATCGCCAGTTGCTATAAAGTGGGTGGTGGGTGGGCTTTGAATTTCTTCGTCGTCCGCATCCCAACCATCCTGACCACAGATTGGCCAGGGCTCTCCTGATAACGAGAGATACTTTAGCGAATTCAGGATGTCGCCAAAAGGTGAGTGTTGAAAGATGTCTGCGACGGTGAACTCCATGATCGGCGCCCGATCGGATTCGATTGGAGGGGGCGCGGGAGGTTCGGAGTCCGGCAAGGAGTCCGGCACCTCGGAGTCACGAGCTTCACAAGGGACAAGGTCAATATTCGGCTCCATCGCCGTAGAGGCAGCAGTCCCCAAGGCGGTGTCTAGCCACCCATCCTCGATCTGTGCAATCGGCTCCAAATTAGGGGTCGGAGCGGACTCATGTGCGGCCTCCAGGGCACTGTCCGGCAGCAGTGCTAAATCATGCCCATCGAGACAGTGCGGCGCGCTCGGCTGTGGCTCGAATCCATCGAAGATCAAGTCTCCGCGGATGTCTGCCGTGAAGTTTAGACTTCCAAATCTGACCTGATGGCCAGGGGCGTAGCTTTCGATCTGCTCCAGATGGCCAAGCGAATTGGCCCGCAGTGCAAAGCCGCTGAATACTAAGATCTATCCGGGGAGAAAAGTCTCACCCTGGACTGCGTCGTTGTTGATGATCGAAGGAGCCATCAAGCCTATCGGTGACGACACAGAGGAACTCTCAATGAAAGCACCAATGTCGGTGTCAAAACCGGCGGATCTCGGGTAGGGGGTCCCAAACTGTGCGTCTAGGCGGATGGTAACAGGAGACAAGGGACACGATGTTTTTACCCAGGTTCGGGCCCTCTCGATGGAGGTAAAACCCTACTCCTGCTTGATTGATATTGATGATATGGGTAGTACAAGAGTGGATCTACCACGAGATCAAGGAGGCTAAACCCTAGAAGCTAGCCTATGGTATGATTGTTGTTCGTCTTATGGACTAAAACCCTCCGGTTTATATAGACACCGGAGAGGGCTAGGGTTACACAGAGTCGGTTACAATGGTAGGAGATCTACATATCCGTATTGCCAAGCTTGCCTTCCACGCCAAGGAAAGTCCCATCCGGACACGGGACGAAGTCTTCAATCTTGTATCTTCATAGTCTTGGAGTCCGGCCGATGATGATAGTTCGGCTATCCGGACACCCCCTAGTCCAGGACTCTCTCAATCATCATTAGCTTCCTCACTAATTGGTGTAGGAATCACTGGAACTGGTTTATGTGATGAACTACTTTCCAATTTGGGAGAAGGTACAATTACCTCATCAAGTTCTACTTTCCTCCCACTCACTTCTTTCGAGAGAAACTCCTTCTCTAGAAAGGATCCATTCTTAGCAACGATCTTGCCTTCGGATCTGTGATAGAAGGTGTACCCAACAGTTTCCTTTGGGTATCCTATGAAGATGCATTTTTCCGATTTGGATCCAAGCTTATTAGGTTGAAGCTTTTTTCACATAAGCATCACAACCCCAAACTTTAAGAAATGACAACTTTGGTTTCTTGCCAAACCACAGTTCATAAGGCGTCATCTCAACGGATTTTGATGGTGCCCTATTTAACGTGAATGCAGACGTCTCTAAAGCATAACCCCAAAATGATAGTGGTAAACCTGTAAGAGACATTATAGATCACACCATATCCAATAAAGTGCGGTTACGATGTTCGGACACACCACTACACTGTGGTGTTCCAGGTGGCGTGAGCTATGAAACTATTCCAAATTGTTTTAAATGAAGGCCAAACTCGTAACTCAAATATTTTCCACCACGATAAGATCGTAGAAACTTTATTTTCTTGTTACGATGATTCTCCACTTCACTTTGAAATTCTTTGAACTTTTCAAATGTTTCAGACTTGTGCTTCATTAAGTAGATATACTCATATCTGCTTAAATCATCTGTGAAGGCCAGAAAATAACGTTACTCGCCACGAGCATCAACACTCATTAAACTGCATACATCGGTATGTATTATTTCCAATAAGTCACTAGCTCGTTCCACTGTTCTGGAGAACGGAGTTTCAGTCATCTTTCCCATAAGACACGATTCGCAAGCATCAAATGATTCATAATCAAGTGATTCCAGAAATTCATCTTTATGGAGTTTCCTCATGTGCTTTACACCGATATGACCCAAACGACAATGCCACAAGTAAGTTGCACTATCATTATCAACTTTGCATCTTTTGGCATCAATATTATTAATATGTGTATTACCACGATCGAGATCCAACAAACTTATTTTCACTGGGTGTATGACCATCGAAGGTTTTATTCATATAAACAGAACAACAATTATTCTCTAACTTTAAATGAATAACCGTATTGCAATAAACATGATCAAATCATATTCATGCTCAATGCAAACGCCAAATAACATTTATTTAGGTTCAACACTAATCCCAAAAGTATAGGGAGTGTGCGATGATGATCATATCAATTTTGGAACCACTTCCAACACACATCGTCACTTCACCCTCAACTAGTCTCTGTTTATTCTGTAACTCATGTTCCGAGATACTAATATTAGCAACCGAACAAGTATCAGATACCCAGGGGCTACTATAAACACTAGTAAGGTACACATCATTAACCTGTATATCAAATATACCCTTGTTAACTTTGCCATCCTTCTTATCCACCAAATATTCAGGACATTTCCGCTTCCAGTGACTATTTCCTTTTAAGTAGAAGCACTCAGTTTCAGGCTTTGGTCCAACTGTGGGATTTTTCACGGGAGTGACAACTTGCTTGCCATTCTACTTGAAGTTCCCTTCCTTTCCCTTTGCCCTTTTTCTTGAAACTAGTGGTCTTGTTAATCATCAACTCTTTGATGCTTTTTCTTGATTTCTACCTTCGTCGATTTCAGCATCACAAAGAGCTCGGGATTCATTTCGTCATCCCTTGCATACTATAGTTCATCACGAAGTTCTAGTAACTTGTTGATGGTGACTAGAGAACCCTGTCAATCACTATCTTATCTGGAAGATTAAATCCCACTTTGATTCAAGTGGTTGTAGTACACAGACATTCTGAGCACATGCTCACTAGTTGAGCTATTCTCCTCCATCTTTTAGGTAAAGTACTTGTCAGAGGTCTCATGCCTCTTGACTTGGGCATGAGTCTGAAATACCAGTTTCAGCTCTTGGAACATCTCATATGCTCCGTGACATTTCAAAAACGTTATTGAAGTCCCGGTTCTAAGCCGTAAAGCATGGTGTACTAAACCATAAAGTAGTTATCTACTCCTGCAATAGGTTTGTCACCTAGCGGTGCATTAAGGACATAATTTTCTGTATAGCAATGAGGATAAACCTCATATCACGGACCCAGTCTGCATCATTGCTACTAACATCTTTCAACTTGTTTTCTCTAGGAACATATAAAAAACATAGGGAAGCTATAACGCGAGCTATTGATCTACAACATAATTTGCAAAATATATCGGGACTAAGTTCATGATAAATTAAAGTTCAATTATTCATATTACTTAAGAACTACCACTTAGATAGACATCCCTCTTATCATCTAAGTGATCACATGATCCAAATCAACTAAACCATGTCCGATCATCACGGGAGATGGAGTAGTTTTCAATGGTGAACATCACTATGTTGATCATATCTACTATATGATTCACGCTCGACCTTTCGGTCTCAGTGTTCCGAGGCCATATATGCATATGCTAGGCTCATCAAGTTTAACCCGAGTATTCTGCGTGTGCAAAACTGGCTAGCACCCGTTGTATGTGAACGCAGAGCTTATGACACCCGATCATCACGTGGTGTCTCAGCACGAAGAACTTTCGCAGCAGTGCATACTAAGTGTCGGGTGGTAGGTGCGACATATGCCAACGGGTGGCTTATCATTGTGGGAGCCAGTAAGACATCGACGGTGCCTGGAAGCGGGATGAGGCGAAGACATGCACGCCGGCGAATCTTACCCAACTTCAGGGCTCTCCGTGGAGATAACACCCCTACTGCTGCTCTGCGGGGTCTCCGCATGATCACTAGATCAACAAGTAGCTACAAGATGCTCCTTGAGCTGTTCAGTGGTAGGAGGAAGAAGGGCAAGGCTAGCTCTCTCCACTCCCGATGGAAGTGTCTAAAACTCTGTGAGATCAACCCTTTGCATGGGTGTCCCGGGGGGTTTATATAGGCCTACCCCCGGGGGTACAATCGTAATCCGGTTGGGTGCAGGCCCAGGCTGTTAGTGTCTATGACCACCGTCTTCTCCGCCGGCTTCTGGGGCCCGCCGACTGGTGGGTCCCGCTGGCTGTCGGCCAGTTGGTCGACAGGCCGGCCCCACCGCATGGGAGATCTTGTCGGGGGCTGGTTACTGTGGCCTTGCCTCTGATGACGAGGGCTTTGTTGAGGTAAGCATGGCTACAGTGCCACCGCCTTGCGGGCTCCCACTGTAGCCTTACCGCGTCTCATCTGCTTAATGGTGCGCACGCCCCGAGGGGGAGCAAGCCGGCTATTGGAAATCGGCCCGGCCTTGGGCCGGCAGGGGAAGGCCGGGCCGCTTTCGGATGTCTCCCTGACCGAAGGGACCCGCCGCCTGTGGCCGTACTGGCAGCCCATCGTGGATGGCGTCATGATTCTCATGGCAACAGTGCCACGCCGTACGGGGGATGGCTGCCCTGTACGGCGTACTGTAGCCACGCTCACACCGGGATTCGGGGGTGGCAGGTTTCGCTGTAGCCACGCCCTGTCCTGTCACCGTTTATGGGAGATGGTCTTTAGGATGCGGCGTTCGGCCGCTTGCTTATTGGAGTCGGCCCTTCGTAGGCCACTTCCTGGGAGCCAGTCCTTCATGGGCCGGCTTCTTGGAGTCGGTCCTTCATAGGCCGGCTTCTTGGAGTCGGCGCGATCGTGGAGTCCTCCAAAGGTTGTTTTATGGTCGGGCCACCTTCCGCCAGCCGGCCTAGCTGATAGCCGGCCGGAGGAAGGCGGCCCCATGTCTTAGGTGCCTCGAGGTCCGATCGGCCCGTTGTTTTTTCTGAGGGCCAAAGGGAGCCGGTTAGGCTACCTGTGGTCATTTACTCCGACAGTAGTCCCCGAAGCTGGTCGGGCTTCACGGCTGAAAGGAAATCAAGAAGCTCGGCAAGCTTCCTATCTCGAGGATCCGGCAGCTAGGAGCCGTCCTTTCTTGCGCGTGCCTTCTCGGTGACGCCTCCTAAAAATTCGAAGGCGGGAACCAGCTGGCGCGCCATCTGAGTGGCGGGCTGACCGCTCGCTTTCCGCGTGCCGCGTGGCACCCTTCGGCTGGCAAGGCCTGCCAGCCCACGCACGTGACGGGATGCCGTCGCAGGCTGGGGCCTGCCACTCCCGTGCCTTGGCCTGTGCACGGATCTTTTGTGGCCCAAAACCGACCGCACGTCTTCCGGCGGTGGTTCCCACTCGCCATCAAGGCGCGATAATCGCGGGGCGTGGGGGAGTGGGCGCAGTTAATCCCACGCCCCCCCCCCCCCCCCCCCCCCCCGTGCCTCACCTCCTCGGCTTCGCTGTGTGAGGCTATAAGTAGGGGTGGGGAGGGGGAGCAGCAGTCGTTCGCACACTCGCCCTTGCCCTACCTCCTTCTTCTCCGACCTCGCTGCGGTAGCTCCTCGCCGTGCTCTGCTTCGCCATCCATTCTTCCTCCTAGCGTGCCGCAGGCTTGCTGCCTCCGCGTCGGGCGCTTCTCGCCATCGCGCTCGCCGCTATGGCTCCGACGTCGAGCTCTTGGGACGGCTCCACCATCCACGACGACCACATCGAGTTTCTCCGCAAGACGCAGCGGCTGCCAGGCGAGGACCTTGTGCACGTCCGCCTCGCGCTAGCGAGGGAGATCTCGCCGGCGCCGGAGTAAGGCGAGCGAGTGATCTTCTACTCGCACTGCATGCACGGCGTCAGCCTCCCTGCAAGCGGCTTCTTCCGCGCGTTCCTTGATTTCTACCAACTCCAGCCGCACCACCTCACCCCCAACACGGTGGTGCTGCTGTCGGCCTTCGTCTCTTTGTGCGAAGGCTTCCTCGGCGTCCTCCCCACCATCGAGCTCTGGGGGGAGTTTTTTCAATCCAAGCTCGGCATGGTCGTCGCCGGCGTGCCGGCTCCGTGCGGCGCCTTCATCGCCATGAGGAAGTCCACCGCCGACAACCCCTTCCCTTCAATCGCGTTGATCCAGTCGGTGAAGCTCTGGCAACGGTCTTACTTTTATGTAAAGAACGTTGCCCCAACGGCGATTATGTCAACTTGCCGGCTTACGTAGCCGGCCCGCCGGCTGGGAGGCCGGCTTCATGGTCCTACCGGGCCAAATCGCTGACACCGGCTAGAGCCGAAGCCGGAGCCCGACTTCAGGTGCTCATCCAGTCGAACCGCCTATCTGGGCCCGACTTGATCGCCGCCTTCGTCGAGCGCCGGGTCCTTCTGCTTCAAGGCCGCCCTCATCTGATCTGTCAGATGAGCGGCCGCTTCGACCCGAGCCGGCTCAGCACCAGGGAGATGCCTCACAACAAGGTGTCCTATATGGTGAACTACATTGCCAACTGCAAGCTCAAGCTGGACTGGCAGTATGGCATGGCGCCATTCTCTCGCGCCAATCTACCACCTATGGTAAGTTTTCTTTCTTTATTTGTTGCCGAATCCTTTTCCGGGCCGACTCTTGACCAGTCAGTCTGTCCTCAATCAAAACCCCCTTCTTCATCCTCCGGCCGGGACCGCATGGCCGGAGCGCGAGTTCGCCCCCGACCGCGAGGTGGACGATCCTGATGACACCGACTTGGGGGCGGCTGCCTTGGACGACGATGCCATGGGGGGCGGCGGCGAGACAGGCGGCTCCGGCTTCACCGCCGGCTTCGAAGACTGGCCCGACGATGACGAGGCCGATCCCGCTCCATGCCGCCAGCTGGCATCCGACCCCCAAGGCACCGGCCCATCCGGCAGGCCGGCCGCACGAGGCGGCGTACTGAAGCGCCGAGCGGCACCGACTCCCTTCGGCGGCCGACCGAAGAGGCCTAAGGTGCCCGCGGCGGAAACCAAGCGGGACGAGGCGGCCACGAAGGCGGCCCGCTTCCACAAAGTGGTGAAGCACCCGCAGGCGGTCTCGGTGTAAGTTCTGGTCTTTACGCAACTTTCTTTCTTTTCTTCGTTTGATGTTCTTCTAAGTCTTGTCTCCCGTTTTGTCAACCAGGGCCCCGCTCTCTCTTGAGCGGACTACCGCCGCCTCCATAGTCGGCAGAGTGGGAGGGTCTGCAGGCTCCCGTCGCATAGATCCCCGCGCCGAGCTTCAGGCGGCGACGGAGCGGAACGCGCGGGAAGCGCGGGAGGAGCGGGAGGCGGAGGAGAGAAGGGCAGCCGCGGCCGAGCCGGCCCTGGAGACGCCGGCGGAGTTAGCCGAGGCGCAGGCCGACGCCATGGCCAGGGCCCGGGTGGAGGCCGAGGCCACGGAGAAGGCGGCGGAGGCCCTGCGAGGCCAGCCTCCGCGGCTCGTCATCCCCCTCCATTCCGCGCCCCTGGACGTCCCGCAGCCCCCGCCGGTGGCGGAGAGGGAGGAAGGCGACGTAGTCGTCCCGGAGGGAGGAGTGGTGTCGCCTCCGTCAGCCGAGACCGGCCAAGGCGGCCAGCCCGAGGTGCCGCCTGAGCAGCCGACTGCGCAGGCGGATCTTGTGGTCTTGTCGCCGGCTCGCCGGCATGCGGCGAGGGCGGCTTCAGAGCCAGATCCGCAGAGGGCGGCCGCCTCTAGCTCGTTGTCGCATGAGCTGGAGTAGGCCACCGCTAGCTTGCCAGGGTGGACGCAGGGCGGTGGGACGACCGCGCTGAACTTGGCGGCGCAAGACATCCGCAGCCGGCTTCAGACCCAAGCCACCGCGCTGCAACAATGTACCCGAGAATTTCTCGCGACGCGGGCGGTCGTTCAGGTGAGTTCTTTTGTTCTTGATTTCTATCCATGGGGGCGCATCAGCGCACCCACTGTGTGTAGTCCCCGAGTTCCGAGCCGGCTGCTGAGCAGGCGGCTTGGAACTTCTTTGAAGACTTGTTTTACTGACTTGCTCTTGCTTGCTTCTTCGTCCTGTTTGCGGGACTACCACAACCTCCATGCCGCTACCTTCAACTCCCAGGTCCGGGAGGCGGACAAGAGGGCTGCCGATCTGAGGGAGAGCCGGTGTGAGTGTTTTTGTCTTTCATCTGGTGTGGGGGCGCGTCAGCGCACCCACTGGGTGTAGTCCCCGAGATTCGGGCCGACTGCTGAGCAGTCGTGTCGGATCTTTCTTGCCGACTTCTTTCTTAATTTTTTCTTTCCATGCTGGCAGGAGCCAATGCCGACTTGAGGCAGCAGCTGGGTGCCGCACAAACCGCCCTTCGCACCAAGGACGGTGAGCTCAATGCCTTGGCCCTGGAGCGTGACCGCTTGGCCAAGAGGCTGGCCAACCAGGAGGAAAGCCACCAGGCGGCCCTGAAGGCGGCCCAGGATAGCGAGGCCGCCCTCAAAGCCGAATTCGAGACCGAGGCGGCGGGCTGGGCCGAGGCAAGGCAAGCTATGAGCGAAGGCTACGGCCGTGTCGAGGACCTGGTTGACGGTAGGCCGCCTTCTTCTTCACTCTTTCCTTGTCTTTGCAAGTCAGCTTATCTCCTAACTTGCTCTTTTTCCTTCTTCTTTGTGAAGAGTACTTTCCTGGCCATTCTGTTGCTGCCAACCAAGCCATCGAAGCCCACCGAGAGGCCCGGCGGCAGGCTGGGGTTGAGATTGCGCCGGATGCCAACCGGTCACTTGAGGAGCAGCTTCTGGCGATCGAGGCTCGCCTCCAGCCGGCCTACCGCATGCTCCGCCGGCTCCAGCGTGTCGGGGCACAGGTGCTGGCTGCCCTTTGGCCTGGCGAGGTAATTCCTCGCACCCCCAACCGTACTGTCGACTGGTTGGAGGTAGCCGTCGGCCGCCTTGAGGCCTGGAAGGCTTCAGCAGCTCGATCCGGCGCTCGACGGGCGCTAGAGTTCGTCCGGGCTTGGTACCCTAGGCTGAACTTGGATCAGCTGCGCACATGGCGGCAGGAGGCCGACGAGGAGCTGGAGGCGGTGCGGCCGCCTATCATCCAGCACGCTTTGGCGATCACCGACTTCACCGACACCAGCGTCTTTGCTCCTGAGGTGAATGATGACGGCGTCGCTCAGCCGGAGGAATGGTTCGGGCTGAACCCGGCCGATGGTGAGGACTCGGCGGAGGAGATCGACTCCAGCGACGAGGGCGAGGAGGAGGAGGAGGAGGAAGACGACGAAGGTGTTGTGCCGGATGTCAGAGCAGCCGGCCAGCCTCTGCCCGACCGTGCCTCCAGCAACGAGGCGCGCGCGGGTGCTCCGCCTACCACTGGCGACGACCAGGCCGAGACTCGCCAGCCGGCCACTCCTCCACCCGACACCGCCGTCTCCACCGTTCTTCCTAAAGCTCCGGGCGCTCCCTTGGCTTGATTCGCCGCTTTACTTTCCTGCCAGTCACTCTTTGAACAGACTTGTTATTTTGCGCAATTCCACCCACTGGGGGTGTATTCAAACTTTGTTGAATGCTGGCCTTTTGAAGGCTTTGGGTGTAAATATTATTATGCATGTGTTTGGCTTCCATTCTGACTTGCTTTTTATCTTTCAGCTTTCTTCCTTTGCCGCCTTCCCTAGGTTTCCGCCTTCCGTGCCGGACAGCTGCTCTGCAGTCTGTGGCCGGGTAAGGAATTCAGCCGTCTGGGAAGGCAAAGGTTTGAGCTTTCTTAGATTTTCGCAGAGTAGGAGAGGAAGCCGGCCAGCCGACTGCTTCGACAGTCGGTTGGCAAGGGGGGAAGCCGGCTTTTGTTATGTAAGTCCGTTAGTACTTAGCCTTTTTTCATGTGGGCATCCTTTCCGCCTTTAGCTCTTGCTAGTCGGGCAGCTGATTCTTCGAGCTGTGACTCTCGCAAGAGAGGGCTTGGGTGCCGGCACATTACTTGTCTGACTGTAGGTAGAACTTGGACATAACTCAAGGCGGCAAGTCCCGGGCCGACTAGTCAGACCCGGTGCCGGACGGAGAAAGTAAATGCAGTAGGGTAACCACGGAAGTGATACCCGGCATACATAGATAAAATAGGGCAGTCCCCGAGAACTCCTCGGGGGCCCATTGTCTCATACTTAATACAAAAAGTAGCGTGGTACATACTGCATTTCAACTATAAAATCTTCGAAGAAGGTTGGCGTTCCATGGGCGGTCCGACTCTTTGCCGGAGTCGTCCCTCTTGCATGCTGTCGGTGTCAAAACCGGCGGATCTCGGGTAGGGGGTCCCGAACTGTGCGTCTAGGCGGATGGTAACAGGAGACAAGGGACACGGTGTTTTTACCCAGGTTCGGGCCCTCTCGATGGAGGTAAAACCCTACTCCTGCTTGATTGATATTGATGATATGGGTAGTACAAGAGTGGATCTACCACGAGATCAAGGAGGCTAAACCCTAGAAGCTAGCCTATGGTATGATTGTTGTAATGGTTGTTGTGTCCTACAGACTAAGACCCTCCGGTTTATATAGACACCGGAGAGGGCTAGGGTTACACAGAGTCGGTTACAATGGTAGGAGATCTACATATCCGTATCGCCAAGCTTGCCTTCCACGCCAAGGAAAGTCCCATCCGGACACGGGACGAAATCTTCAATCTTGTATCTTCATAGTCTTGGAGTTCGGTCGACGATGATAGTCCGGCTATCCGGACACCCCCTAGTCCAGGACTCCCTCAATAGCCCCTAAACCAGGCTTCAATGACGATGAGTCCGGTGCGCATATTGTTCGGCATTGCAAGGCGGGTTCCTCCTCCGAATAATTCATAGAAGATTGTGAACACCAGGATAGTGTCTGGCTCTGCAAAATAATTTCCACATTACCCCGTAGAGAGAATATTATGTACACAAGTTCAATCTGCTGACGTATTGTGTGGCATGACGTCACGCCACTACCAAGCCTTTACTTGAATCGTTTTTTATTATACCACCTCAGCGCGTTTAGCGAAGCGGTTTCCTTGGCACGTCTTGTCGAAGCAGAGATCGTGTTCCCCTTATTCCGGGATTCTCATCAATACGGACGTGGGTAACCCAACCGCGCCATTGATGGTGGCACTTGGGAGATAAGCGAGTTTTACCAGGCCGGTGGGGACGCATAGTCTTCCTCCGCCCATATATAAGGGGATAAGGATCCACCTTTTCACCTACGCCTTCTTCCTCCTTTGCTTATCCATCTCCGCGCACTCGAGCTCCAGCGCCCAAGTCCGCGCATCTCGTCTCGACCTTCTCCGACCATGTACGGAGCGGGAGGCAAATGGTTGGCCTCCTCCGTTATGGAGGAGCACATCGCAAAACTGCGCAGCGCCGGATACCTTTCCGGCGATATCGCGCACCGGCTGCCCGACAAGGGGCAGCTCATCCCCACCCCCAGGCCCCATGAGAGGGTTGTATTCCTCCCCCACTTCCTCCGCAGACTAGGCTTCCCGTTGCAACCCTTTGTCCGGGGGCTCATGTACTATTACGGCCTGGATTTCCATGATCTGGCGCCAAACTTCATCCTCAACATCTCGGCGTTTATCGTCGTGTGCGAGGCCTTCCTCTGCATCCAGCCCCACTTCGGCTTGTGGCTCAAGACCTTCAATGTCAAGTTGAAGGTGGTGAAGGGCACTCAAGCGGAGTGCGGAGGCGCCATGTTGGGCAAGATGCCCAACGTCATCTGGCTCGAAGGGGCCTTCGTGGAGTCCGTCAAGGGGTGGCAATCGGGGTGGTTCTATATCACCGAGCCGCGCGACCCTAAGTGGGCGGCGGCCCCCGAGTTCAGATCTGGAATCCCTATGCATCTCACCTCCTGGAAAGAGAAGGGCTTGCTATGGGGCAGTTCGTAGGAGCTGACAGGACTCCAGTCCTGTCTTCAGACCCTGGTGAACAAGAAGCTTAGGCTTGTCAATGTGATCCAGGTCATGCTCATCCGCCGGATCCTCCCCTGCCAACAACGGGCCTTCAGCCTGTGGGAGTTCGATCCGGCACAGCACCGTACTCTGAGAGGGCTCTTCGACACGACGTATATATGAAGCCGTCTGGAGGGTGTTGTTCAAGGGCGGAGAAGCCCCCGCGTCCGCGACTGAAGACCGCGGATTCAGCACCAAGCGCCCGGCTGGTGAGGTAAGCTTCGCTATCCTCTATGGGACAATTGTTTTTCTTTCATAGTTTGACTCTATTTTGACTCTATGTGGGATCTAAAACTCCCAATGCCTTTGACAGGACTGGCAGAGGACGCCCGGACAGGTAGACTGTCCGGCTCCCCTTCCCGAAGAACCCACCGGATGCCCGCTTAACGGGGCTGCTGGTCCCGGCACTCTATGTGGTGCCGGAGAAGAAGGCTAAGAAGAAGGCCACGGGAACTCGAAGAAGTTCCCGGCGCCAGGTGATATCGGACTCATCGTCCGATGGCTCCGAGGCGGACTCCTCCCCCGAAGACGAGGAGGAGAAAGAGGACTCTCTCCCAGAGGAGGGAGAGAGGAAGAGGCAGGCTTCCCCGACAGGGGAGGCCGAAGGGTCCAAGAGGGGAAGAACTATTCCCCCGGACAGCTCCGCCAATGCCAACGTTGGTGGCGAAGAGTGGCCCTCAAGGGCCAGGCCTCCGGCGAGATCGTAAGTATCTGGATTCCTGAATGATTTGTAATTTCTTTTTTGCTTCACATAGTGTCCTTCTAATGCCGCACACTGCCTGTAGTCCGGCCGATGATGATCTCCCCGCTTCATCGAGCGGGTCGTTGGCTCCGTCGGATGTAGACTCCATCCCGACTGCTTCCACCCCTCGCGACGCTGAGGGCACCGAGGTGGGATCCCAGGAAGGGACCCATCGGGAGGAGGCTCCGGAGGCGCCACAAGGCAGCCTCCCGGACTTTGCGCCGGACTCCACGCCGGAACCCGCAGTGGTTCCGGAGTCCGGCAGGCGGCCCCTTCGCAAGAAGGGCAAGACCGTGACGCCGGCGGCCCCCGTCCAACCGGAGGCGCCGGACAGCTTGTTGGAGGCGCTCAAAGGCGCTTCCATCAAGGAAGAACACCGCCCTATCATGAGTGCGGTGATTCAGAAGGTTCAGCTCGCCAAGAGCGGGCTGACCGAAGCCTGCAGTAGCCTTCTAACATGCTTTGAGGTAAGAAGTTAAAATTATGTAATGTAATACCGCATAGACAGTAGCCCCTGATGCTCGGTTCGGTGTTCGGAAAGAAAAGCCGGACTGAGGATCTAAAAAAGATATACACAGGGTTGCTAAAAATTATGTCAATATGGGTTTGCAGGCTGTGTTGCTAACCTCTGTCGCACTGACTGCGGAGGTCGGTGCTTTGAACAGGACCTCGAGCGGTCCGAGCAAGAGCTCGGCCGTGCCAAGAAGCAACTCGAGGACAAAGAAGGTGAGTAACACCACTTTGAATTTTTACCTTACAGAAAAGGATTTAGGTTGCAACAAAAATAACAAGGATAACGTGGGTACTGTAGGGGCCACGAACGAGGTGGCAACCCTAAGGGAGGCTGTGTCCGCGGCCGAACGCAATGCGGCTGCAGAACGGGCAGAGCGAGAGAAGCAGGAGGCGCGGGTGGCGGAGGTGCGGCAAGAGCTCCAGGCTCTCATGGAAAAGCATGAGAGTTTGGAGCGCGACTCAAAGACTCGAGAGTCCGAGCTTGCCTCGGCTCTCGAAAGTGCCAAAGCCGCTAAGGCTGAGGCCCATAAAGCCCTCCAGGAGATTGAGGCGGTGAAGAAAATAGCGGCGGGTAAGGCATTTTTCATGCAAAGCAAGCATGTGAATGTAAATTACCTGTTACTTACCCGAATTCGGAGCTCTCCAGGGGCGTTTGCAGTTCTGCCTTGCAGCGTGTCCGATGCCGCCACATACTACCGAGCTGAGGAGGGGAGCTCAACGGAGAATGTCTTCTGGTCTCAGTACGCTGAGGCCGGCCATTCGGTGCCCCCTAGCGACCAGCTGAAACAGCTGGTCGAGCTCTACAAGGTAGCCGAGCAGGCCATGAAGGGCCTCATAGTCCGGCTGTGGCCTCGAGAGGCCATGCCTGGGAGCTACTTCGGCCTCGTGCGGCGGCTGGTGGACGCGTGCCCCTGGGTGGAGGTCATCAAGCGCTCCGCCTGTATTGAAGGTGCCCGTCGGGCCCTTGCCCGCGCAAAGGTGCATTGGGGTAGGCTGGATGCAGAGAGGCTCCTAACGGACGCGCCGCCGCCGGGCAAAGAGTATCGTACGCCCGAGATGTACTATAAGACTGTCTTGAAGGGTGCCCGCAAGATTGCAGATGAGTGCCCCAGAGATGTAATTATTGAGTAGACTCGCCATGTGTTATCCTGTGCGCTGAAAACATTGTTCATATGCGCTAAGCAATGCTTGTTTGATTTAAAATATTACCTTCTGTGCGGCCGTTTATTAAATCTGAGAGATGGCAAGTCGTCGGCTTCAGCCCCCATGCCACGAGTGCTGGGGTGTTCGGGATAAACTTGAGCACTCTTGTTCCCATTTTTGGGTCCATCTAGGGAGGCGCTCAACGCAACGAACAAGGCAACCGGACTTATAATGCTTGAACGCTCTCACTTAGCCATAGAATTCTATAATTTTAAATTTCGGCGAAGCCCCTAGTATTCGGAAGACCGAGTTCGGGGCGCTATCCACGCCTTGGCCGGACATTATCCGGTTCTTCGCTCGAAGCGGCATAAGTCTTTAGGGACTCGAAAAGACCTCTCGAACAGCGACCAGTCTCTCGCCTTATCATGATAGTCAGTTTTAGCTTTCTCCACTGAGGCGCTCGCCCAGCTCAACCGGGGCGCAATCGCAGTGGTTCTCCCAGTGCTACCTTAGCCGACAGAACGGAACGTAAGGTACCAAAACATGGGAGCCGGGCAAACCCAACTATTGACCCAAGACATGATTCGGAGCCGATTCATATAATGCTATAAGTTCGGGGTGCCGCATTTGTGAAATTGTTCGGACTTATCACACCATAACGCGGGAAACATAAGCCCCTGGTGTATTCGGCCGTACCAAAATATACGGATGCAAGATGTCATTGATGAACATATATATAACGTAATGCAATTATAAGCAAAAAGTGCTGCATTGTTTATTCAAGAAATTCTGCTATTAGCGCAGAGCGATACAAATAGTGCGGTAAGCAAGGGATTGGACTAATTAAGCGTGTCCCCCTCCAGGGGTAGGCTGCGGAATGGTGTATTTAACAAATTTAATGCTCGTAATGGAGACAACCTGAGTGTTCGTCACAGCCTTTGTACCTTCCTGGCTGTTGCATCGTGAGTTCGGCAGGTTCGCCGCCGGACAGAGCCTCTGGTGAACGGAGTCCTGTGTATAAAAAGAAGGAAAATAAAAATAAAAAGAGCGACACACTTGGGAGCCCCTGGTATGGTCGAGCCGCACTCTGGGTCTGTTGTGGTCGTGCCCCTCCCCCTATGCCCATGGTATCTCCAGAGCGTAATGATGTATGCGGAGAGCTGGTTTTACAATCATGCGAGGGCTGGGGTTGGGGCCGCATTGCTACGCGTGCTCGGAACGTGCCAGGTGGTCTTGATTGATGTTGCTCCGGGCTTGTTTGGCCATGTCCGGTCGTTTAACGGCAGGACTCGAAAATTGCCTTAAAAGGCTGCTCTGTACTTCTGCCGCGAGAGCCGTTGTATGTTCTTCCGTTCGGAGGGAGCGTTCCGTATTTCCGTTGACCGTGATGACTCCACGAGGGCCTGGCATCTTGAGCTTGAGGTATGCATAATGCGGCACCGCGTTGAACTTTGCGAACACGGTTCGTCCGAGCAGAGCGTGATAGCCGCTGCGGAACGGGACTATGTCGAAGATTAACTCCTCGCTTCGGAAATTATCCGGGGATCCAAAGACCACTTCCAGTGTGACTGAGCCTGTACAATTGGCCTCGACACCTGGTATGACGCCTTTGAAGGTCGTCTTTGTAGGTTTAATCCTTGAGGGGTCTATGCCCATCTTGCTCACTGTATCCTGATAAAGCAGGTTCAGACTGCTGCCGCCGTCCATTAGGACTCTCGTGAGGTGGAATCCATCGACGATTGGGTCTAAAACCAATGCGGCGAATCCGCCATGGCGGATACTGGTCGGATGGTCTCTTCGATCGAAAGTGATCGGGCAAGAGGACCATGGATTGAACTTCGGGGCGACTGGCTCCATCGCATATATGTCCCTTAGTGCACGCTTCCGCTCCTCTTGGGTATGTGGGTTGCGTATATCATGTTTACCGTACGCACTTGTGGGGGGAAGCCCTTCTGTCCTCTATTGTTTGGCGGCCGGGTCTCTTCCTCGTCATCACTGTGCAGCCCCTTGTCATTGTTTTCGGCAATTGACTTGCCTGCCTGTTTGAATACCCAACAATCTCTGTTGGTATGGTTAGCTGGTTTTTCGGGGGTGCCATGTATCTGGCAAGAGCGGTCGAGTATTCGGTCCAAATTGCACGGACCTGGAGTGGTTCTTTTGAATGGCTTCTTCCGCTGACCGGGTTTAGAGCCTCGGAATCCGGCGTTGACTGCCGTATCCTCATTGTTGTCGCCGTTAACGCGGCGTTTGTTTTTGCTTCGACGCGACCTGCCGTTGTGGTCCTTAGTATCCGGACTGCCAGTATTTTTACTGAGGTTGTTGCTGCGAGCTAGCCAGCTATCCTCTCCCGCACAGAAGCGGGTCATGAGAGATGTGAGGGCTGCCATGGATTTTGGCTTTTCCTGTCCTAGGTGCCGGGCTAGCCACTCGTCGCGGATGTTATGTTTGAAGGCTGCGAGGGCCTCTGCATCCGGACAGTCGACGATTTGATTTTTCTTGGTTAAGAACCGTGTCCAGAACTGTCTGGCCGATTCATCTGGCTGCTGAATTATGTGGCTTAGGTCATCGGCGTCTGGTGGTCGCACATATGTGCCCTGGAAGTTGTCGAGGAATGCGGCTTCCAGGTCCTCCCAACACCCAATTGACTCTGCGGGCAGGCTATTGAGCCAATGCCGAGCTGGTCCTTTAAGCTTGAGCGGGAGATATTTGATGGCGTGGAGATCGTCGCCACGGGCCATATGGATATGAAGGAGATAATCCTCGATCCAAACCACGGGGTCTGTCGTGCCATCGTAGGATTCAATGTTTATGGGATTAAACCCTTCAGGGATTTGATGATCCATTACTTTGTCAGTGAAGCATAGTGGGTGTGCGGCGCCTCTGTATTGAGAAATATCACGATGTAGCTCAAGAAAGCGTTGTCTACTGTGTTCGGCCCGGCCGGAGTTGCTGTATCTGGCACGACGGTATTTGTCGTGGGTCGTGGGGCGCCCGCGTGATCCATAGATAGATCTCGATTGTCTTGCCTTGTCCTCCAATATATCCCGCAAGTCCGGCGCGTTCCCCCATGGCTTCGTACTTTTTGAGCGGTGCCGGGGTACGGTTTTGGTGGAGGGCCTAGATGCCTCTCTGTCGCGGCCACGAGGTGGTCGGTCTGCCGTATTGTGTGCTGGTGATGAAGGTTTGTATGCTTCCTCCTCTAGTCAGGGGAGCAACTTGCGTTTTGGGTAGCTTTTGGAGGGGCGTTCGAGTTCATACTCTTCGGCCGCGAGGACCTCGGTCCATCTGTCGGCCAGCAGGTCTTGATCAGCTTGAAGTTGTTGCTTCTTTTTCTTTAGGCTGTTCGCCGTGGCCATTAGCCTGCGTTTGAAACGCTCTTGTTCGACGGGATCCTCCGGCATGACGAATTCGTCGTCGTCGAGGCTTGCCTCGTCTCCGGAGGGAGGTATGTAATTATCATCCTCGACCTCTTCGTCTGCCGCTCTCTCGTGAGGGCTTGCTTCTGCATCCTCCTGCACTGAATCTTGCTGGAGGGGGTTGTCTTCGGCACTCTCTGGGGTGTTATTATCTCCTGTGCCGGAATCTCCATTCTTGCTGTGGCGGGATTTAGAGCGGCGCCGCTGACGTCGGCGCTTGGGCTGTTTCTTTAAGGAATCTGCATCCGCTGCTTCTTCGCCGTCCCCATCTTTTGGGGTGTCCACCATGTATATGTCGTATGACGAGGTGGTCTTCCAGTGCCCTGTAGGCGCTGGTTCTTGATCGTCTCCGGCATCGTCGTCCATACCGTCGATGTCTTCGGAGTCGTAGTCTAGCATGTCGGTTAGATCGTCGACAGTGGCTACAAAGTGGGTGGTGGGTGGGCTTTGAATTTCTTCGTCGTCCGCATCCCAACCATCCTGGCCGTAGTACGGCCAGGGCTCTCCGGATAGCGAGAGATGCTTTAGCGAATTTAGGATGTCGCCGAAGGATGAGTGCTGAAAGATGTCCGTAGCGGTGAACTCCATGATCGGTGCCCAATCAGATTCGATTGGCGGGGGCGCAGAGGCTCGGAGTCCGGCAGGGAGTCCGGCACCTCGGAGTCACGAGCTTTATAAGGGACGAGGTCAGTGTTCGGCTCCATCGCCGTGGAAGTTGCAGCTCCTGAGGCGGTGTCCAGCCACCTGTCCTCGGTCTGCGCGATCGGCTCCGGACTAAGGGTCGGAGCGGATTCGTGTGCGGCCTCCAAGGTACTGTCCGGCGGCAGAGCTAGATCATGCCCATCGTGACAGTGCGGCACGCTCGGCTGCGGCTCGGATCGGTCGAAGATCAAGTCTCCGCGGGTATCCTCCGTGAAGTTTAGGCTCCTAAATCTGACCTGATGGCCAGGGGCGTAGCTTTCGATCTGCTCCAGATGGCCAAGTGAATTGGCCCGCAGTGCGAAGCCGCCGAATACGAAGATCTGTCCGGGGAGGAAAGTCTCACCCAGGACTGCGTTGTTGTTGATTGAAGAAGCCATCAAGCCTATCGGTGACGACACAGAGGAACTCTCAATGAAAGCACCAATTTCGGTGTCAAAACCGGCGGATCTCAGGTAGGGGGTCCCGAACTGTGCGTCTAGGCGGATGGTAACAGGAGACAAGGGACACGGTGTTTTTACCCAGGTTCGGGCCCTCTCGATGGAGGTAAAACCCTACTCCTGCTTGATTGATATTGATGATATGGGTAGTACAAGAGTGGATCTACCATGAGATCAAGGAGGCTAAACCCTAGAAGCTAGCCTATGGTATGATTGTTGTAATGGTTGTTGTGTCCTACGGACTAAGACCCTCCGGTTTATATAGACACCGAAGAGGGATAGGGTTACACAGAGTCGGTTACAATGGTAGGAGGTCTACATATCCGTATCGCCAAGCTTGCCTTCCACGCCAAGGAAAGTCCCATCCGGACACGGGATGAAGTCTTCAATCTTGTATCTTCATAGTCTTGGAGTCCGGCCGATGATGATAGTCGGGCTATCCGGACACCCCCTAGTCCAGGACTCCCTCACACTCCTTCGGCTTCTGCGCATCGATTAGGTAATAGGAGTCGTTTCCTAGAGCCCAGCTAATGATGAAGGGTCCTTCCCAAGGGGCCGAGAGCTTGTGATGGCTCCCTGTATGCTGTATCAGCCGGAGCACAAGGTTTCCCTCTTGGAAGGTTCTCGGCTTTACCCTCCGACTGTGGTAACGGCGTAGCCCTTGCTGGTAGATGGCGGACCGGCTGAGGGCTAGCAGCCGGCTTTCTTCCAGCAGGTCGACGCCGTCTTCTCTTACTTCCTTGGGCTCTGCCTTCGTGTACATGGTGACTCGGGGTGAGTCGAACTCGATGTCAGTTGGGATGATAGCCTCGACACCATATACAAAGAAGAAGGGGGTGAAGCGGGTTGACTTGTTTGGAGTAGTGCGCAGACTCCAGAGGATGGCCGGTAGCTCGTCGAGCTAGCAGCCGGCCGAACACTCCAATGGCACGACCATTCGGGGCTTGATGTCGGAGAGGATGAGGTCGTTTGCTCGCTCAACTTGGTTGTTTGACTGCGAGTGGGCGACGGACGCTAAGTCCAGTCGGATGCCCTGCGTCGCGCAGAAACGTGCCAATGCTCCTTGGCAAAATTTGTGCCGTTGTCGGTGATGATGCTGTGTGGAACGCCGTACCGGGTTGTGACGTCGGCAATGAATGTCACGGCAGTCGGCCCATTCAGCTTCTTGATCGGCTTTGCTTCAATCCACTTGGTAAATTTGTCTACGGCGACAAGCAGATGTGTCATGCCGCCGTGCGCCGTCTTGAATGGTCCGACCATGTCCAGTCCCCAGACGGCAAAGGGCCAAGTGATGGGGATGGTCTTGAGTGCAGAAGCCGGCAGGTGCTGCTTGGAGCCGAAGACTTGGCACCCTTTGTAGTGTTTGACTAGTTCCTTGGCATCTTCCAATGCAGTCGGCCAGAAGAATCCATGGCGGAAAGCCATGGCGACAAGCGCCCTGGAGGCGGCATGGTGGCCGCATTCGCCTTGATGGATGTCTTCGAGGATTGCTATGCCCTTCTCTTGCTCGACGCAACGCTGGAAGACTCCGGTGGCGCTGCGCCTAACTAGCTCTTGATTCATTATTGTGTAGGCTCCGGCTCGGCGTTGGACTTGTCTGGCTGATATCTCGTCAGTCGGTAGTTCTCCATTCACCAGAAACCAGAGGATGGACTGAGCCCAAGATGGAGCTGTGATTTCTTCGATGGCCAAGATGGCTACTGCAACCAGGGTGGGCGGGCTGGGTTGTGAGGAGTTGGAGTCGGCCTCCGCCTGCTGTGCCGCTGCAGTCCCCACGCCGGGTTCAGTCCCCAGGCCGAGTTCGACTGTGGCAGTCCCCGGGCCGGGTTCGTCTATGGCAGTCCCCGGGCCGGGCGCCGAAGTCCCCGGGCCGCCTTCCTGATCCCTGAAGTTGGATCCGATTGCGTCGGGGTCAGGCGGCACGAAGATGGAACTGGATTCCGGAGACGGTTTGACAGATGGCTTGAGTAGTCATTGGAGGGCGACGCCAGTTGGTATAGCTTGTCGGGTGGAGCCTATCCGTGCCAGGGCATCTGCTTGCTCATTGTTGGCCCGTGGCACGTGAAGGAACTCGCACCCCTTGAAATATCCGCTGAGCTGCTGGACGAGGAAACGGTAGCTTGCCATGTTTGCGTCCTTGGCATCCCAGTCGCCGGATGATTGTTGAACCACTAAGTCCGAGTCGCCATAACACAGGATCCGGCGGATGCCGAGTTCCTTGGCTAGCCGGAGCCCGTGTATGAGCGCCTCGTACTCGGCCACATTGTTGGAGGCGGCAAACTGGATTTGCAATGTGTATCTTTGTCGCCCTTGGGAGAGGTGAGGACGATGTCGGCTCCCAAGCCGGTGCGCATCTTGGATCCGTCAAAATGCATCCGCCAATGAGTGGAGTCCGGAGCCGGCGGCAGGTACTGGGTCTCGGCCCAGTCGATGAGGAAGTTGGCCAGTGCTTGGGACTTGATGGCGGTGCGGGGCTAATAGTAAATTGTGTACGGAGCCAGTGCAATGGCCCATTTCGCCACTCGGCCGGATGCATCTCGGCTGCCTATGATCTCGGTGAGCGGGGCAGTACATACGACCCTGATGGGATGCTCTTGAAAGTAGGGCTTGAGCTTCTTGGAGGCAAAGTACACACCATAGCACATTTTCTGATAGTGCGGGTAGTTCTGCTTTGAGGTGGACAATACTTCGCTCAAATAATACACCGGCCTCTGGACTAGCTGAGCTCGGCCTTCTTCTGGGCGCTGAACCACAATGATTGTGCTAACCACCCGGCTGGTGGCGGCGATGTAGAGGAGCATGGGCTCCTTCTCAGTTGGGGCCGCCA
Organism: Triticum timopheevii; assembly: GCA_963921465.1. Classification (NCBI taxonomy): domain Eukaryota; kingdom Viridiplantae; phylum Streptophyta; class Magnoliopsida; order Poales; family Poaceae; genus Triticum; species Triticum timopheevii. The sequence goes on from OY997270.1 coordinate 559,354,498, forward strand.
AGACAGGCAGGGTGGACAGCATCTTCTTCAGCTCGTGGAAAGCTTGATCCGCCTGGTCATTCCACTCAAAGTGAGCGGACTTCTTCATAAGTCGGTAGAGGGGGAGAGCCTTCTCTCCGAGCCGGCTCATGAAGCGGTTCAAAGATGCCAGGCATCCGGTGAACTTTTGGACGTCTCGCAGCTTGGTAGGGACCTTCATTCTCTCTATGGCCTTGATCTTCACTGGGTTGCACTCGATGCCGCGTTCGGAGACCAGGAAGCCTAGAAGCTGGCCGGCTGGTACTCCGAACACACATTTCTCCGGGTTGAGCTTGATCAGAAACCGGCGCAAGTTCTCAAAGGTTTCCTTGAGGTCTTCCAGCAGGGTGCCGCGTTTCTCCATCTTCACCACAACATCGTCTACATAGACGTGGGCATTTCTGCCGAGTTGCTTGAGGAGGCATTTCTGCATGCAACCCTGAAAAGTGGCACCGGCATTTCTCAAGCCGAATGTCATAGTCAAGTAACAGAAAGCTCCGAATGGGGTGATGAAGGCGGTCTTCAAGCGATCGGCCGGGTTCAACTTTATCTGGTGGTAGCCGGAATAAGCATCCAAGAAACTCAACAGCTTGCATCCGGCTGTGGAGTCTATCACTTGGTCAATCCTTGGCAAGGCGAACGGATCTTTGGGGCAGGCTTTGTTGAGGCTGGTGTAATTGATACACATGCGCCACTGCTTGTTCTTCTTCAGCACGAGGACCGGGTTGGCAAGCCATTCTAGGAAGAACACTTCCATAATGAAGCTAGCTGCCAGAAGCCGGCCTATCTCTTCTCTGACTACTCTTCTCTTTTCCTCTGACAGGCGGTGCAAGGGCTGCCTGACCAGCTTTGCGTCAGATCGGACGTGTAGCTTGAGCTCGGCGAAATCCGTTGGGACACCCGGCATGTCTTGGGAGACCATGCAAAGACATCCCGATTCTCACGGAGGAAATCAATGAGCTGGCCTTCCTATTTGCTGTCAAGGCCTGTGCCTATGACAGCGTGCCTCTCTGGGAGCTCCGGGTCCAGGGGTATTGAGGGAGTCCTGGACTAGGGGGTGTCCGGATAGTCGGACTATCATCGTCGGCCGGACTCCAAGACTATGAAGATACAAGATTGAAGACTTCGTCCCGTGTCCGGATGGGACTTTCCTTGGCGTGGAAGGCAAGCTTGGCGACACAGATATGTAGATCTCCTACCATTGTAACCGACTCTGTGTAACCCTAGCCCTCTCCGGTGTCTATATAAACCGGAGGGTCTTAGTCCGTAGGACACAACAACCATTACAACAATCATACCATAGGCTAGCTTCTAGGGTTTAGCCTCCTTGATCTCGTGGTAGATCCACTCTTGTACTACCCATATCATCAATATCAATCAAGCAGGAGTAGGGTTTTACCTCCATCGAGAGGGCCCGAACCTGGGTAAAAACATCGTGTCCCTTGTCTCCTGTTACCATCCGCCTAGACGTATAGTTCGGGACCTCCTACACGAGATCTGCCGGTTTTAACACCGACATTGGTGCTTTCATTGAGAGTTCCTCTGTGTCGTCACCGATAGGCTTGATGGCTTCTTCAATCAACAACAACGCAGTCCTGGGTGAGACTTTCCTCCCCGGACAGATCTTCGTATTCGGCGGCTTCGCACTGCGGGCCAATTTACTTGGCCATCTGGAGCAGATCGAAAGCTACGCCCCTGGCCATCAGGTCAGATTTGGGAGCCTCAACTTCACGGCGGATACCCGCGGAGACTTGATCTTCGACGGATCCGAGCCGTAGCCGAGCGTGCCACACTGTCATGATGGGCATGATCTAGCTCTGCCGCCGAACAGTACCTTGGAGGCCGCACACGAATCCACTCCGACCCTTAGTCCGGAGCCGATCGCGCAGACCGAGGACGGGTGGCTGGACACCGCCTCGGGAGCTGCAACTTCCACGGCAATGGAGCCGAACACTGACCTCGTCCATTATAAAGCTCGTGACTCTGAGGTGCCGGACTCCCTGCCGAACTCCGAACCTCCTGCGCCCCCGCCAATCGAATCTGATTGGGCGCCGATCATGGAGTTCACCGCTACGGACATCTTTCAGCACTCACCCTTCGGCGACATCCTAAATTCGCTAAAGCATCTCTCGCTATCCGGAGAGCCCTGGCCGTACTACGGCCAGGATGGTTGGGATGCGGACGACGAAGAAATTCAAAGCCCACCCACCACCCACTTTGTAGCCACTGTCGATGATCTAACCGACATGCTAGACTACGACTCCGAAGATATCGACGGTATGGACGACGATGCCGGAGACGATCAAGAACCAGCGCCTACAGGGAACTGGAAGACCACCTCGTCATACGACATATACATGGTGGACACCCCAAAAGATGGGGACGGCAAAGAAGCGGCGGAGGCAAATTCCTTAAAGAAACAGCCCAAGCGCCGACGTCAGCGGCGCCGCTCTAAATCCCGCCACAGCAAGAATGGAGATTCCGGCACAGGAGATAATAACACCCCAGAGAGTGCCGAAGACAACCCCCTCCAGCAAGATTCAGTGCAGGAGGATGCAGAAGCAAGCCCTCACGAGAGAGCGGCAGACGAAGAGGTCGAGGATGATAATTACATACCTACCTCCGGAGACGAGGCAAGCCTCGACGACGACGAATTTGTCGTGCCGGAGGATCCCGTCAAACAAGAGCGTTTCAAACGCAGGCTAATGGCCACGGCAAACAGCCTAAAGAAAAAGAAGCAACAGCTTCAAGCTGATCAAGACCTGTTGGCCGACAGATGGACCGAGGTTCTCGCGGCCGAAGAGTATGAACTCAAACGCCCCTCCAAAAGCTACCCAAAACGCAAGTTGCTCCCCCGACTAGAGAAGGAAGCATACAAACCTTCATCACCAGCGCACAATACGGCAGACCGACCACCTCGTGGCCGTGACAGAGAGGCATCTAGGCCCTCCACCAAAACCGTACCCCGGCACCGCTCAAAAAGTACGAAGCCACGGGGGAACGCGCCGGACTTGCGGATATATTGGAGGACAAGGCAAGACAATCGAGATCTATCTATGGATCACGCGGGCGCCCCACGACCCACGACGAATACCGTCATGCCGGATACAGCAACTCCGGCCGGGCCGAACACAGCAGACAATGCTCTCTTGAGCTACGTCGTGATATCGCTCAATACAGAGGCGCCGCACACCCACTATGCTTCACTGACGAAGTAATGGATCATCAAATCCCTGAAGGGTTTAAACCCGTAAACATTGAATCCTACGATGGCACGACAGACCCTGCGGTTTGGATCGAGGATTATCTCCTTCATATCCATATGGCCCGCGGCGACGATCTCCACGCCATCAAATATCTCCCGCTCAAGCTTAAAGGACCAGCTCGGCATTGGCTCAACAGCCTGCCCGCAGAGTCAATTGGGAGTTGGGAGGACCTGGAAGCCGCATTCCTCGACAACTTCCAGGGCACATATGTGCGACCACCAGACGCCGATGACCTAAGCCACATAATTCAGCAGCCAGATGAATCGGCCAGACAGTTGTGGGCACGGTTCTTAACCAAGAAAAATCAAATCATCGACTGTCCGGATGCAGAGCCCCTCGCAGCCTTCAAACATAACATCCGCGACGAGTGGCTAGCCCGGCACCTAGGACAGGAAAACCCAAAATCCATGGCAGCCCTCACATCTCTCATGACCCGCTTCTGTGCGGGAGAGGATAGCTGGTTAGCTCGCAGCAACAACCTCAGTAAAAATACTGGCAGTCCGGATACTAAGGACCACAACGGCAGGTCACGTCGAAGCAAAAACAAACGCCGCGTTAACGGCGACAACAATGAGGATACGGGAGTCAACGCCAGATTCCGAGGCTCTAAACCCGGTCAGCCGAAGAAGCCATTCAAAAGAACCACTCCGGGTCCGTCCAATTTGGACCGAATACTCGACCGCTCTTGCCAGATACATGGCACCCCCGAAAAACCAGCTAACCACACCAACAGAGATTGTTGGGTATTCAAGCAGGCAGGCAAGTTAATCGCCGAAAACAATGACAAGGGGCTGCACAGCGATGACGAGGAAGAGACCCGGCCGCCGAACAATAGAGGACAGAAGGGCTTCCCCCCACAAGTGCGGACGGTAAACATGATATACGCAACCCATATACCCAAGAGGGAGCGGAAGCGTGCACTAAGGGACGTGTATGCGATGGAGCCAGTCGCCCTGAAGTTAAATCCATGGTCCTCTTGCCCGATCACTTTCGATCGAAGAGACCATCCGACCAGTATCCGCCATGGCGGATTCGCCGCATTGGTTTTAGACCCAATCGTCGACGGATTCCACCTCACGAGAGTCCTGATGGACGGCAGCAGTAGCCTGAACCTGCTTTATCAGGATACAGTGCGCAAGATGGGCATAGACCCCTCAAGGATTAAACCTACAAAGACGACATTCAAAGGCGTCATACCAGGTGTCGAGGCCAATTGTACAGGCTCAGTCACACTGGAAGTGGTCTTCGGATCCCCGGATAATTTCCAAAGCGAGGAGTTAATCTTCGACATAGTCCCGTTCCGCAGCGGCTATCACGCTCTGCCCGGACGAACCGCGTTCGCAAAGTTCAACGCGGTGCCGCATTATGCATACCTCAAGCTCAAGATGCCAGGCCCTCGTGGAGTCATCACGGTCAACGAAAATACGGAACGCTCCCTCCGAACGGAGGAACATACAACGGCTCTCGCAGCAGAAGTACAGAGCAGCCTTTTAAGGCAATTTTCGAGTCCGGCCGTTAAACGACCGGACACGGCCAAACGCGCCCGGAGCAACATCAATCAAGACCACCTGGCATGTTCCGAGCACGCGTAGCAATGCGGCCCCAACCCCAGCCCACGCATCATTCTAAGACCAGCTCTCCGCGTACATCATTACGCTCTGGAGATACCATGGGCATAGGGGGAGGGGCACGACCACAACAGACCCAGAGTGCGGCTCGACCACACCAGGGGCTCCCAAGTGTGTCGCTCTTTTTATTTTTATTTTCCTTCTTTTTATACACAGGACTCCGTTCACCAGAGGCTCTGTCCGGCGGCGAACCTGCCGAACTCACGATGCAACAGCCAGGAAGGTACAAAGGCTGCGACAAACATTCAGGTGGTCTCCATTAAGAGCATTAAATTTGTTAAATACACCATTCCGCAGCCTACCCCTGGAGGGGGACACGCTTAATTAGTCCAATCCCTTGCTTACTGCACTATTTGTATCGCTTTGCGCTAATAGCAGAATTTCTTGAATAAACAATGCAACACTTTTTGCTTATAATTGCATTAAGTTATATATATGTTCATCAATGACATCTTGCATCCGTATATTTTGGTACGGCCAAATACACTAGGGGCTTACGTTCCCCGCGTTATGGTGTGATAAGTCCGAACACTTTCACAAGTGCGGCACCCCGAACTTATAGCATTATATGAATCGGCTCCGAATCATGTCTTGGGTCAATAGTTGGGTTTGCCCGGCTCCCATGTTTTGGTACCTTACGTTCCGTTCTGTCGGCTAAGGTAGCACTGGGAGAACCACTGCGATTGCGCCCCGGTTGAGCTGGGCGAGCGCCTCAGTGGAGAAAGCTAAAACTGACTGTCATGATAAGGCGAGAGACTGGTCGCTGTTCGAGAGGTCTTTTTGAGTCCCTAAAGACTTATGCCGCTTCGAGCGAAGAACCGGATAATGTCCGGCCAAGGTGTGGATAGCGCTCCGAACTCGGTCTTCCGAATACTAGGGGCTTCGCCAAAATTTAAAATTATAGAATTCTATGCCTAAGTGAGAGTGTTCAAGCATTATAAGTCCGGTTGCCTTGTTCGTTGTGTTGAGCGCCTCCCTAGATGGACCCAAAAATGGGAACAAGAGTGCTCAAATTTATCCCGAACACCCCAGCACTCGTGGCATGGGGGCTGAAGCCGACGACTTGCCATCTCTCAGATTTAATAAACGGCCGCACAGAAGGTAATATTTTAAATCAAACAAGCGTTGCTTAGCGCATATGAACAATGTTTTCAGCGCACATGATAACACATGGCGAGTCTACTCAATAATTATATCTCTGGGGCAGTCATCCGCAATCTTGCGGGCTCCCTTCAGGACAGTCTTATAGTACATCTCGGGCGTACGATACTCTTTGCCCGGCGGCGGCGCGTCCGTCAGGAGCCTCTCTGCATCCAGCCTGCCCCAATGCACCTTTGCATGGGCAAGGGCCCGACGGGCACCTTCAATACAGGCGGAGCACTTGATGACCTCCACCCAGGGGCACACGTCCACCAGCCGCCGCACGAGGCCGAAGTAGCTCCCAGGCATGGCCTCTCCAGGCCACAGCCGGACTATGAGGCCCTTCATGGCCTACTCGGCTACCTTGTGGAGCTCGACCAGCTGTTTCAGCTGGTCGCTAGGGGGCACCGGATGGCCGGCCTCAGCGTACTGAGATCAGAAGACCTTCTTCGTTGAGCTCCCCTCCTCGGCTCGGTAGAATGCGGCGGCATCGGACACGCTGCAAGGCAGATCTGCAAACGCCCCTAGAGAGCTCCGAATTCGGGTAAGTAACAGGTAATTTACATTCACATGCTTGCTTTGCATGAAAAATGCCTTACCCGCCGCTATTTTCTTCACAGCCTCAATCTCCTGGAGGGCTTTATGGGCCTCGGCCTTAGCGGCTTTGGCACTTTCGAGAGCCAAGGCAAGCTCGGATTCTCGAGTCTTTGAGTCGCGCTCCAAACTCTCATGCTTTTCCATGAGAGCCTGGAGCTCTTGCCGCACCTCCGCCACCCGCGCCTCCTGCTTCTCTCGCTCTGCCCGTTCCGCGGCCGCATTGCGTTCGGTCGCGGACACAGCCTCCCTTAGGGTTGCCACCTCGTTCGTGGCCCCTGCAGTACCCACGTTATCCTTGTTATTTTTGTAGCAACCTAAATCCTTTTCTGTAAGGTAAAAATTCAAAGTGGTGTTACTCACCTTCTTTGTCCTCGAGTTGCTTCTTGGCATGGCCGAGCTCTTGCTCGGACCGCTCGAAGTCCTGCTTCAAAGCACCGACCTCCACAGTCAGTGCGGCAGAGGTCAGCAGCGCAGCCTCCAAACCCATATTGACATAATTTTTAGCAACCCCGTGTATATCTTTTTTAGATCCTCAGTCCGGCTTTTCTTTCCGAACACCGAACCGAGCATCAGGGGCTACTGTCTATGCGGTATTACATTACATAATTTTAACTTCTTACCTCAAAGCATGTTAGAAAGCTACTGCAGGCTTCGGTCAGCCCGCTCTTGGCGAGCTGAACCTTCTGAATCACCGCACTCATGATAGTGCGGTGTTCTTCCTCGATGGAAGCGCCTTTGAGCGCCTCCAACAAGCTGTCCGGCGCCTCCGGTTGGACGGGGGCCGCCGGCGTCACGGTCTTGCCCTTCTTGCGAAGGGGCCGCCTGCCGGACTCCGGAACCACTGCGGGTTCCGGCGTGGAGTCCGGCGCAAAGTCCGGGAGGCTGCCTTGTGGCGCCTCCGGAGCCTCCTCCCGATGGGTCCCTTCCTGGGATCCCACCTCGGCGCCCTCAGCATCGCGAGGGGTGGAGGCAGTCGGGATGGAGTCTACATCCGATGGAGCCAACGACCCGCTCGATGAAGCGGGGAGATCATCATCGGCCGGACTACAGGCAGTGTGCGGCATTAGAAGGACACTATGTGAAGCAAAAAAGAAATTCCAAATCATTCAGGAATCTGGATACTTACGATCTCGCCGGAGGCCTGGCCCTTGAGGGCCACTCTTCGCCGCCAACATTGGCGTTGGCAGAGCTATCCGGGGGAATAGTTCTTCCCCTCTTGGACCCTTCGGCCTCCCCTGTCGGGGAAGCCTTCCTCTTCCTCTCCCCCTCCTCTGGGAGAGAGTCCTCTTTCTCCTCCTCGTCTTCGGGGGAGGAGTCCGCCTCGGAGCCATCGGACGATGAGTCCGATATCACCTGGCGTCGGGAACTTCTTCGAGTTCCCGTGGCCTTCTTCTTGGCCTTCTTATCCGGCACCACATAGAGTGTTGGGACCAGCAGCCCCGTTAAGCGGGCGTCCGCTGGGTCTTCGGGAAGGGGAGCCGGACAGTCTACCTGTCCGGACGTCCTCTGCCAGTCCTGTCAAAGGCATTGGGAGTTTTAGATCCCACATAGAGTCAAACTATGAAAGAAAAACAACTGTCCCATAGAGGATAACGAAGCTTACCTCACCGGCCGGGCGCTTGGTGCTGAATCCGCGGTCTTCAGTCGCGGACGCGGGAGCTTCTCCGCCCTTGAACAGCACCCTCCAGATGGCTTCATACGTCGTGTCGAAGAGCCCGTTCAGAGTCCGGTGCTGTGCCGGATCGAACTCCCACAGGTTGAAGGCCCGTTGTTGGCAGGGGAGGATCCGGCGGATGAGCATGACCTGGATCACATTGACAAGCCTAAGCTTCTTGTTCACAAGGGTCTGAAGACAGGACTGGAGTCCTGTCAGCTCCTCCGAACTGCCCCATAGCAAGCCCTTCCCTTTCCAGGAGGTGAGCTGCATAGGGATTCCAGATCTGAACTCGGGGGCCGCCGCCCACTTGGGGTCGCACGGCTCGGTGATATAGAACCACCCCGATTGCCCCCCCTTGACGGACACCACGAAGGCCCCTTCGAGCCAGATGACGTTGGGCATCTTGCCCAACATGGCGCCTCCGCACTCCGCTTGAGTGCCCTGTAATGCCCCGGATACAACTTTCCATATTCGTAACTCCAACTCTTGCCTTTTCCGGAGATGCGATATGATATTTCCTTCGTGGTTGGGTTTTTGTCTTTTGTTTTGCATTTTATTCTTGTCATGCATTTCATCATTGCATCATTTGCATTGCATCATGTCATCATGCAACCCTTTTAAAAACTCAACTAAATAAATCGGGTGGATCCTCGGTCCATTTAAATTGAGGGATATTCACAAGGGTGACTTATCTTTATAACATATCTTCCCAATATTAGGGAGCTATATTTAAATATTTCATTAATTTGGAATTCACCATAACACACTTGCAAAATATTCCAATGCCTTTGTTATCTTAATTCTTGGTCTCCAACCTTGCCATATATTCTTTCATCATATTCCGGAGCTCCACCAAAAATCCAAACATTTTTGGACCTTCCTTTTATCAAGTCCTAGTTCAAACCCATTTGAATTAAATTCAAATGAGTTTGAATTTACATCTTTCAATCATGCATCTTTTATTTTCCTGGATCGAGCTCATTTTTGCGAGTTCGGGAAAATAATCCCCATGCCCAAACTCTCTTCCTAGCCTTTTTTTCTTCTCTTTTTTTTTCTTTTCTGCTAGGAGTTTAGAGAGAGAGATGTAGCCAGCCCACCAGTCAGCAGCCATCCATTAGCCTGCAGCGCCGGCCCACCCTGCCTATAACCCTAGCCCGACCGGTCCACACATCTCTCTTGATCCCTCGCTCTCTCCCTCGTTCCCCTCCCTACGCCGCCACACGCACGCATCGAGCCAGGGAGTGGAGCTCCCTGCGCCCGATCCCCTCGCCGGCTTCTGCCTCCACCGCGAGTCCTCCTCTGTCGCACCGCCCCTATCTTCCCCTCGTCGCCTCCTCCCTCCGCTGCGCGCGAGGCCGTTCAGCCCTGTGCCCCTGCCGACCCTACCGTCGCCCGATCAGCTGTCCTCCCTCCGTTCGTTCATGCTCCGCCGCCGGAGATCGCTAGGTCCAGTGACCCCTCGTCCAGCGCGCCCTCTCCTTCCTCGCCGGGTTTCTCCTCTACCACGTGTCGCTAAAGGTCGCCTCCGCGCCAAGTTTGCCGCCGCCCAGCTCGATCCCCTGCTCGCGTTGGCCTCCTGCCGCTTCCCACGACGACCTCGCCGCGCCTCCTGCCCCGCCGGCTTCTTCTCTGCTTGAGGAGCTCCAGCAGCCGCGCATGGCTATGCCTCCCATGGAGCTCCGCAGCTGGGGCTGCTCCTCGCCTGCGTCACTGCCTTCCCTCGCGCTGCTGCTCCTCTGCTTCGTCCTCTGCCGCCTGCAGCGCATCTGACCAAGCTGCCCCTGCCTTGTTCGACCACCGGAACCGCGCCAAGTCGTTGCCCCTTTGCGTCTGCATTGTGTTGCCGTGGACGCATGCAACCCTGGAATCAATCCCAAGCATCAAGTACTAGGACACTATGGAAACCTGAATCGCCAAGACCGGACCCGTCAAGTACCCCTTCGGATTCGTCAAGACCCTAATGTACGACTACACCCGGTGATGCGTCAAGTACCTCTACCGTCGACCCCGTGGGTGTCAAGTTCCTCTATGAAACGTGTACCACTACGCCCAAGTTCCACTACAAGATGCGCCACTATCGTCATCGTGTACCACTACTTCCACTACCGTCGCCCCGAAGACGTTGGATTCGTCAAGTACCTCTACGAAACGAAACGTGTACAACTACTTCCCCTACACCGCATCGAACTCGACCCGCTCCAAAAATGCACGCTTCGAAGGTATAACAGCCAAGACGACCGCCGAATGCATGTGTTGAATGAGATGTCCGTGTTTGCACCGGGATCAAATTGTCGCTTGCGATGCCCCTCTTTTGCCATGCCACCGACATGTGGGACACCCGGTATTCGGGATCACTCCCCATCTCTTGCGTGTTCCACACATCCGCACACTTCTTGTTTGCATCGGTATCTCAATCAAGTTACCGGAACCGATATGTTGTCGTGGCATCATTTTCGGATTCGTTGCCGTGGCACCCGTTTTGTTCCGCCATGGTGACCAAATGCTTCATAACATGCTCATGTCAACATTTCCATAAAATTGCATAAGATTTGCATATGTCATCCGCATCATGATAACAACAATTAAAATGTTTAAAATTGTTGTTTGCGTTATATTGCTAAATGACATATGGGGATTATCCGGAATTATCGTTTGTTGTTTCCGGCCTCACTTAAACTTGCCTAGATAGTTAGTTAATTTATGCTTCACCTCTTGCCATGCTTATAACAACATGTAATATTGTTGTGTTCATAAACGAGAGAGAACTAAATATTTGATGTGGTGTTTTTGTCAATATGCAACTCATTGCATATTGAGCTCCACTTAACTTGTACTATTGCTTGTTGCACTTTGCCATGCCATGCCTCATTAACCGGACATGCATCATACTTGCTTGTGCATCATGCCATGTTTATGCTTGTGTGTTTACCATTTTGTTTGTTTCTTTCCGGTGTTGCTTCTTAGTTCCGGTAATGTTGCGATTGTGAGGATTCGTCCGACTACTCCCGTTCATCTTCTTCATGGACTCGTTCTTCTTCCTAGCAGGATTTCAGGCAAGATGACCGCTACCCTGGATCTCACTACTATCAATGCTATGCTAGTTGCTTCGTTCTATCGCTTTGTCGTGCTACCTATCTTTTGTTACTCAAGCCACCCAAATTGCCAAGTCAGCCTCTAACCTTTTTCACCCTTCCTAGCAAACCATTGCTTGGCTATGTTACCGCTTTGCTCAGCCCCTCTTATAGCGTTGTTAGTTGCAGGTGAAGTTGAAGATTGCTCCATGGTGGACATGATTATGTTGGGATATCATAATATCTCTTATTTAATTAATGCATCTATATATTTGGTAAAGGGTGGAAGGCTCGGCCTTATGCCTGGTGTTTTGTTCCACTCTTGCCGCCCTAGTTTCCGTCATACCGGTGTTATGTTCCCGGATTTTGCGTTCCTTACGCGGTCAGGTGATTTATGGGACCCCCTTGACAGTTCGCTTTGAATAAAACTCCTCCAGCAAGGCCCAACCTTGGTTTTACCATTTGCCTCACCTACCCCTTTTTCCCTTGGGTTTCCGAAGCCTGAGGGTCATCTTTATTTTAGCCCCCCCCCCCCCCCCCCCGAGCCAGTGCTTGTCTAAGTGTTGGTCCGAACCGAGCAGCCTGCGGGGCCCCCTCGGGGAAACTCGAGGTCTGGTTTTACTCGTAGCTTGACTTATCCGGTGTTGCCCTGAGAACGAGATATGTGCAGCTCCTATCGGGATTGTCGGCGCATCGGGCGGCTTTGCTGGTCTTGTTTTACCATTGTCGAAATGTCTTGTAAACCGGGATTCCGAGACTGATCGGGTCTTCCTGGGAGAAGGAATATCCTTCATTGATCGCGAGAGCTTATCATAGGCTAAGTTGGGACACCCCTGTAGGGTATTATCTTTCAAAATCCGTGCCCGCGGTTATGTGGCAGATGGGAATTTGTTAATGTCCGGTTGTAGATAACTTGACACCAGATTCGAATTAAAACGCATCAACCGCGTGTGTAGCCGTGATGGTCTCTTCTCGGGGGAGTCCGGGAAGTGAACACGGTTTTGGGATATGTTTGACATAAGTAGGAGTTCAGGATCACCTCTTGATCATTGCTAGCTTCACGACCGTTCCGCTTGCTCTCTTCTCGCTCTTATTTGCGTATGTTAGCCACCATATATGCTTAGTCGCTGCTGCAACCTCACCACCATACCCCTTCCTTTCCCACTAAGCTTTGCTAGTCTTGATACCCATGGTAATGGGATTGCTGAGTCCTCGTGGCTCACAGATTACTACAACAACAGTTGCAGGTACAGGTTATGCGATGATTATGACGCGAGAGCGATGTTTGCTTGTTTTGGAGTTCTTCTTCTGCTTCTTCTTCGATCAGGGGATAGGTTCCAGGTCGGCAGCCTGGGCTAGCAGGGTGGATGTCGTTTGAGTTTCTGTTTGTGTTTCATCCGTAGTCGGATATTGCTCTTATGTAAGATGATGTTGTATTCGTGTGGCACTGTATGCCTTTTGTATGTATCCCCATCCATTATGTAATGTTGATGTAATGATATCCACCTTGCAAAAGCGTTTTCAAGATGCGCTTCTATCCTTGGTGGGACCTTCGAGTTCCTTTAGGATAAGGTCGCATCTTGGGCGTGACAAGTTGGTATCAGAGCCTCGACCGACCATAGGAGCCCCCTTGATTGTTGGCCGTTGTTGAGTCTAGAAAAAAACTATTTTGAGTCTTAGGATTATATATATTAGAGAGTAGGATTCTTTTTACTCCTCAGCCCCCTTCGTCGCTCTGGTGAGGACTCCTGACGTAGATGTTTTGTCTTTCCTCTCCTCAAATTTCACGAATTTTTTTAGGATCACGCGGGTATCTTGGGATCGTTCCGATATTCTTATGACGAGAACATTGTTCTTGGTGCCTCCTGACATTTAGGGGTTGTGGCAGTGTCCTGGGGAGTTGAGCTCCGAGGTATTGTCATCATAATTTTATCGTTGCAGTTCTGGAATACCTAAGTTTTGCCGACATCGAAGATCTCTTTTATGTAGTTGTTGGTGAGATAACCTCGACGCCACCCAGTACTGGGGAGTTCGGGAGTATTGCCATAGCTCGTATAACGGATGCTCTTCGAAGGTTGAGGTACATGATTTCCGGAGTTTTCTTGGTTATGTGTTGACGGATGGATACAGCTGGATGTAGGGATTGTTAGTTTGGGTGAGATATATTGCTTCCCCTGTATCCCCAACACTAGATTGCATAACCAGAAAGTTTCGGGAGTTTATAGGTGGGAATTCAAGTAGCTCCTAGAATATCTTTCCGACAAATGCATGATACGGGATTGGGTAAATCTCTATCATATGTATTTGTTCCGGCTTATTCTGCAAGCCAAATCCTTTGTTTTGTTTTATTTGTGGTATTCGAGTTGCTTCGAAGTCAAATGTTGAATCCATACCTTTCCTAAACGATGTTCTCATATTGCTATGTGAATACTAATCCTTTTTTATCATTGAGGTTGTCATGTTAATTCTTTTTCAACCGGTGCGCTTCTCTTCGAGATGATCCCATCATTCTCCCCATCCGCAAGATCAATTCTAAGTTTTTCTCAACGGTGTTTGTTTCGTTCATCCCAAGTTGTCTTTGTTTTTCCCCACCCTCCCACCCTTTTTCTTCAAGGACTCATTTATTTTAATCAAGTATCCATTTATTCATGTGAAGTCACTTCACTCTTTTCAATCAATGTTCTGATCCGGTGATCCCTCGTGAAGATGCTCACGAGCTTCAAGTTCATCATCCTTCGTTCTTTTTTTTCTTCTCCGGTGGATCCAATTCAAGCTTTCGATATTCATCATATTACTTTCCTCGTTTCTAATGCTTTCTCATGACGATGCACCTCTTAATCATTCACTTCTTCCTATTCATTTGTTCTGGAGTGCTGAAGATATCTCACAAGATTTGTGTTCCATTCTCAATCCGTTCAAGATATTTCGAGGTTGTTATCTCATTCAAGCCATTTAATTCAACCGGTGCAATTTCTCTTTAAAATCATTTTCAACGGTGTTTTCTTTTGAGTGGCCCCTAACCCACAGGTTTTTTTCCCCAGGATCTTACCTGACTCTTCTAATTTTCTCGGAGCCATTCCCAAATTCATTTCAAGTGTGACGTAAGAATGAATTTTCATCAGTCATATCCCTTCTCCAAGATCGTTTTCAAAATATTTTCATCGTTGCTTCATCATTTCTATTCTTCTTTGATCCGAAGTGCCTCAACAATTTCGGTGGTTCTCGTCATCATTCTCAACATGTGAAGACCGGAGAAGGATTTCTCTTGAATCTTGCTCCATTCTCTTCAGGATTCATGGTTCTAGCTTCATTCCATCCTCATAAGTGTTTTCGATTGTGACAATTCTTTTCTTACCATCCGGAGCATTTCTTGAGTTGTTTCCATTTCTTTCCTCCGAAGTCCATCAGGTCATAATTTTTCATTCTCAGCGTGTAGCTATCGTTCTCCAAATCTTACTGGTGAATCATTCAAATATCCTCTAATCAGTTCATGTTCTCTTTGTTCTCATGTATCTAAATCCCTTCAAGTATCTTCATTCGTTTTCAAATTCTTCCCGGTGAATTGTGCCTTTGCTACTTTCATTTTGAATTCTTTCGGTGGTTTTTTCAAGATTTCACTTCCTTCGTTCTCATATCAATTCATTCGTTGTTCCCAAATCCCACCGGTGGTTCCATCAATACCTTCTCAAGTTTACGCTATATCCCTCTTAATCCTTTCAATGAGAATAAGCGGTATGCCAAACCCGTTGCTTGTCATCAATTTAAATTGGTGAAGGATACGCATAACATAATTCTTATTCCTGTTTCATCCAAGTGGTTAATTCCTTCTTCGGACTTCGTTCATGATATCAATTCTCGGTTCCAAGTTATTCATCTTTCTTGTCCGGAGTTCAAAGTTTACTCATTTTGTAGCTCCATCTAAATCATCGCAAGGCTTCACCTTGTGTTTTCAACTTCTCTTTCTTTCTATCATCCTTTTATTACCGGAGTTCTTCATGGAGGCTCAAGATGGTGGTTCATCAAGGATTCTTTTCATTCTTCAATTGTTCTTCAAGATTTCTCTTAAAGTTGTGACCCGTCAAGCTACACTCCAAAATGAACATGGTGTTCAACA
Organism: Triticum timopheevii; assembly: GCA_963921465.1. Classification (NCBI taxonomy): domain Eukaryota; kingdom Viridiplantae; phylum Streptophyta; class Magnoliopsida; order Poales; family Poaceae; genus Triticum; species Triticum timopheevii. The sequence goes on from OY997270.1 coordinate 559,369,989, forward strand.
CATGTCTTGTATTGAGGAGTTTAAGCATTCTCCATCGTGCATCCCGAAGTGCAATTCTTTCTACCTTATCTTCTGAGATGGTGATATGTCATTCTTGATAATTTCCATTCATGTTTCGTGATTCACATGTTATCAAGAATGAGGTATTTTAAAGCCTAGCAATTTCTTTGTTGGAGTATCTTGGGTTATATTTCACCTTAAGCCTTCCCTAAGGAATGTTACTATTATGGTGTTTATCAAAGATCCAAGTTTCCTCCTATCCTCTTGATGAAAGAAGTTTTCATCTCTTCGTTGCTCTCAAGCAATAAATTGTTTTTCGTTAGTGGCCATTTGTCACCTCATAATTTTTAGTTGTCTTCCATAAGCCCACTACAAGCTTATTCGTTTCGTTGTTGGTTTTCCAACAACCGCGTTTTAACCTTCTTGGAAGGGTGCTTTCCGAACTCATTTGTGGCAGAAGTTGGCATTTTCTTCTCCGTTCTATTATTCCAATGATCTATCTTCTATTATTTCTTCCGGAGGCATTGTGATGTTGCTCTCTTCACCCATCACCTCGTTTTGTAAAGATCATGTTATTTTCTTGCTTATCCATTTAACCGGAGTGTTGTGTTCTCATTCAAGTTCTTTCATCTTGTAAAGTTTTGCCTCTATTTTCAACCTGAGTGCTGTCTGAAATCCTTCTTACCCATTATGCCATTCTTTCAATAGTTCCGGAGGTAGTGTGTTGTTGATTTCATCAAGTATCCTCTCATCTTGTCAAGTTCATGTTCAATTCCTTCCATTTACAGTCGGAGTGCTGTCAAAATTATATCAATCTATTTCCTTCTCTAGCTAGTTTTAACCGGAGTGGTTTCAATATCTATCCTATCCCTAAACCTCTTGGTTCTTGTCGTATCCCTTGTTCCTCTTCTCTAACGGAGTGTTTTCAACTTTGTTCATCTTCGTTGTTTTCTTTCTTTTATTTTGCTCAACCTCTCAAGGTTCATGGTTTCACTCGTTTGTCGAAGAGGCAACTTAGTTTACCTCTTATCTTCCTCTTCCTTTTCCCCCGGTGCCATCCTAGATCTCGGGACGAGATCCTCTCGTAGTGGTGGAGTGTTGTAACGCCCCGGATACAACTTTCCATATTCGTAACTCCAACTCTTGCATTTTCCGGAGATGCGATATGATATTTCCTTCGTGGTTGGATTTTTGTCTTTTGTTTTGCATTTTATTCTTGTCATGCATTTCATATTGCATCATTTGCATTGCATCATGTCATCATGCAACCCTTTTAAAAACTCAACTAAATAAATCGGGTGGATCCTCGGTCCATTTAAATTGAGGGATATTCACAAGGGTGACTTCTCTTTATAACATATCTTCCCAATATTAGGGAGCAATATTTAAATATTTCATTAATTTGGAATTCACCATAACACACATGCAAAATATTCCAATGCCTTTGTTATCTTAATTCTTGGTCTCCAACCTTGCCATATATTCTTTCATCATATTCCGGAGCTCCACCAAAAATCCGAACATTTTTGGACCTTCCTTTTATCAAGTCCTAGTTCAAACCCATTTGAATTAAATTCAAATGAGTTTGAATTTACATCTTTCAATCATGCATCTTTTATTTTCCTGGATCGAGCTCATTTTTGCGAGTTCGGGAAAATAATCCCCATGCCCAAACTCTCTTCCTAGCCTTTTCTTTCTTCTCTTTTTTTTCTTTTCTGCTAAGAGTTTAGAGAGAGATGTAGCCAGCCCACCAGTCAGCAGCCATCCATTAGCCCGCAGCGCCGGCCCACCCTGCCTATAACCCTAGCCCGACCGGTCCACACATCTCTCTCGATCCCTTGCTCTCTCCCTCGTTCCCCTCCCTGCGCCACCACACGCACGCATCGAGCCAGGGAGTGGAGCTCCCTGCGCCCGATCCCCTCGCCGGCTCCCGCCTCCACCGCGAGTCCTCCTCTGTCGCGCCGTCCCTATCTTCCCCTCGTCGCCTCCTTCCTTCGCTACGCGCGAGGCCGTTCAGCCCTGTGCCCCTGCCGACCCTGCCGTTGCCCGGTCAGCTGTCCTCCCTCCGTTCGTTCATGCTCCGCCGCCGGAGATCGCTAGGTCCAGTGACCCCTCGTCCAGCGTGCCCTCTCCTTCCTCACCGGGTTTCTCCTCTACCATGTGTCGTTGAAGGTCGCCTCTGCGCCAAGTTTGCCGCCGCCCAGCTCGATCCTCTGCTCGCGTTGGCCTCCTGCCGCTTCCCACGACGATCTCGCCGCGCCTCCTGCCCCGCCGGCTTCTTCTCTGCTTGAGGAGCTCCAGCAGCCGTGCATGGCTACGCCTCCCATGGAGCTCCACCGCTGGGGCTGCTCCTCGCCTGCGTCGCTGCCTTCCCTCGCGCTGCTGCTCCTCTGCTTCGTCCTCTGCCGCCCGCAGCACGCGTGACTGAGCTGCCCCTGCCTTGTTCGACCATCGAAACTGCGCCAAGTCGTTGCCCCTTTGCGTCTGCTTGTGTTGCCGTGGACGCATGCAACCCTGGAATCAATCCCAAGCATCAAGTACCAGGACACTACGGAAACCTGAATCGCCAAGACCAGACCCGTCAAGTAGCCCTTCGGATTCGTCAAGACCCTCATGTACGACTACACCCGGTGATGCGTCAAGTACCTCTACCGTCGACCCCGTGGGCGTCAAGTTCCTCTATGAAACGTGTACCACTACGCCCAAGTTCCACTACAAGATGCGCCACTATCATCATCGTGTACCACTACTTCCACTACCGTCGCCCCGAAGACGTTGGATTCGTCAAGTACCTCTCCAAAACGAAACGTGTACAACTACTTCCCCTACACCGCATCGAACTCGACCCGCTCCAAAAATGCACGCTTCGAAGGTATAACAGCCAAGACGACCGCCGAATGCATGTGTTGAATGAGATGTCCGTCTTTGCACCGTGATCAAATTGTCGCTTGCGATGCCCCTCTTTTGCCATGCCACCGACATGTGGGACACCCGGTATTCGGGATCACTCCCCATCTCTTGCGTGTTCCACACATCCGCACACTTCTTGTTTGCATCGGTATCTCAATCAAGTTACCGGAACCGATATGTTGACGTGGCATCATTTTCGGATTCGTTGCCGTGGCACCCGTTTTGTTCCGCCATGGTGACCAAATGCTTCATAACATGCTCATGTCAACATTTCCATAAAATTGCATAAGATTTGCATATGTCATCCGCATCATGATAACAACAATTAAAATGTTTAAAATTGTTGTTTGCGTTATATTGCTAAATGACATATGGGGATTTTCCGGAATTATCATTTGTTGTTTCCGGCCTCACTTAAACTTGCCTAGATAGTTAGTTTATTTATGCTTCACCTCTGGCCATGTTTATAACAACATGTAATATTGTTGTGTTCATAAACGAGAGAGAACTAAATATTTGATGTGGTGTTTTTGTCAATATGCAACTCGTTGCATATTGAGCTCCACTTAACTTGTAGTATTGCTTGTTGCACTTTGCCATACCATGCCTCATTAACCGGACATGCATCATACTTGCTTGTGCATCATGACATGTTTATGCTTGTGTGTTTACCATTTTGTTTGTTTCTTTCCGGTGTTGCTTCTTAGTTCCGGTAATGTGGCGATTGTGAGGATTCGTCCGACTACTCCCGTTCGTCTTCTTCATGGACTCGTTCTTCTTCCTAGCAGGATTTCAGGCAAGATGACCGCTACCTTGGATCTCACTACTATCATTGCTATGCTAGTTGCTTCGTTCTATCGCTTTGCCGTGCTACCTATCTTTTGTTGCTCAAGCCACCCAAATTCCCATGTCAGCCTCTAACCTTTTTCACCCTTCCTAGCAAACCATTGCTTGGCTATGTTACCGCTTTACTCAGCCCCTCTTATAGCGTTGTTAGTTGCAGGTGAAGTTGAAGATTGCTCCATTGTGGACATGGTTATGTTGGGATATCACAATATCTCTTATTTAATTAATGTATCTATATATTTAGTAAAGGGTGGAAGGCTCGGCCTTATGCCTGGTGTTTTGTTCCACTCTTGCCGCCCTAGTTTCCGTCATACCGGTGTTATGTTCCCGGATTTTGCGTTCCTTACGCGGTCGGGTGATTTATGGGACCGCCTTGACAGTTTGCTTTGAATAAAACTCCTCCAGCAAGGCCCAACCTTGGTTTTACCATTTGCCTCACCTACCCCTTTTTCCCTTGGGTTTCCGGAGCCCGAGGGTCATCTTTATTTTAGCCCCCCCCCCCCCCGGGCCAGTGCTTGTCTAAGTGTTGGTCCGAACCGAGCAGCCTGCGGGGCCCCCTCGGGGAAACTCGAGGTCTGGTTTTACTCGTAGCTTGACTTATCTGGTGTTGCCCTGAGAATGAGATATGTGCAGCTCCTATCGGGATTGTTGGCGCATCGGGCGGCTTTGCTGGTCTTGTTTTACCATTGTCGAAATGTCTTGTAAACCGGGATTCCGAGACTGATCGGGTCTTCCTGGGAGAAGGAATATCCTTCGTTGATCGCGAGAGCTTATCATGGGCTAAGTTGGGACACCCCTGCAGGGTATTATCTTTCAAAAGCGTGCCCGCGGTTATGTGGCAGATGGGAATTTGTTAATGTCCGGTTGTAGATAACTTGACACCAGATTCGAATTAAAACGCATCAACCGCGTGTGTAGCCGTGATGGTGTCTTCTCGGCGGAGTCCGGGAAGTGAACACGGTTTTGGGTTATGTTTGACGTAAGTAGGAGTTCAGGATCACCTCTTGATCATTTCTAGCTTCACGACCGTTCCGCTTGCTCTCTTCTCGCTCTTATTTGCGTATGTTAGCCACCATATATGCTTAGTCGCTGCTGCAACCTCACCACTTTACCCCTTCCTTTCCCATTAAGCTTTGCTAGTCTTGATACCCATGGTAATGGGATTGCTGAGTCCTCGTGGCTCACAGATTACTACAACAACAGTTGCAGGTACAGGTTATGCGATGATCATGACGCGAGAGCGATGTTTGCTTGTTTTGGAGTTCTTCTTCTGCTTTTTCTTCGATCAGGGGATAGGTTCCAGGTCGGCAGCCTGGGCTAGCAGGGTGGATGTCGTTTGAGTTTCTGTTTGTTTTTCATCCGTAGTCGGATATTGCTCTTATTTAAGATGATGCTGTATTCGTGTGGCACTGTATGCCTTTTGTATGTATCCCCATCCATTATGTAATGTTGATGTAATGATATCCACCTTGCAAAAGCGTCTTCAAGATGCGCTTCTATCCTTGGTGGGACCTTTGAGTTCCTTTAGGATAGGGTCGCATCTTGGGCGTGACATGCCCTTCACCACCTTCGGCTTGACGTTGAAGGTCTTGAGCCACAAGCCAAAGTGGGGCTGGATGCAGAGGAAGGCCTCGCACACGACGATAAACGCCGAGATGTTGAGGATGAAGTTTGGCGCCAGATCGTGGAAATCCAAGCCGTAATAGTACATGAGCCCCCAGACAAAGGGATGCAACGGGAAGCCCAGTCCGCGAAGGAAGTGGGGGAGGAATACGACCCTCTCATGGGGCCTGGGGGTGGGGATGAGCTGCCCCTTGTCGGGCAGCCGGTGTGTGATATCGCCGGAAAGGTATCCGGCGCTGCGCAGTTTTGCGATGTGCTCCTCCGTAACGGAGGAGGCCAACCATTTGCCTCCCGCTCCGGACATGGTCGGAGAAGGTCGAGACGAGATGGGCAGACTTGGGCGCTGGAGCTCGAGTGCGCGGAGATGGATAAGCAAAGGAGGAAGAAGGCGTAGGTGAAAAGGTGGATCCTTATCCCCTTATATATGGGCGGACGAAGACTATGCGTCCTCACCGGCCTGGTAAAACTCGCTTATCTCCCAAGCGCCACCATCAATGGCGCGGTTGGGTTACCCACGTCCGTATTGATGAGAATCCCGGAATAAGGGGAACACGATCTCTGCTTCGAAAAGACGTGCCAAGGAAACCGCTTCGCTAAACGCACTAAGGTGGTATAATAAAAAACGATTCAAGTAAAGGCTTGGTAGTGGCGTGACGTCATGCCACACAATACGTCAGCAGATTGAACTTGTGTACATAATATTCTCTCTACGGGGTAATGTGGAAATTATTTTGCAGAGCCAGACACTATCCTGGTGTTCACAATCTTCTATGGATTATTCGGAGGAGGAACCCGCCTTGCAATGCCGAACAATATGCGCGCCGGACTCATCGTCATTGAAGCCTGGTTTAGGGGCTACTGAGGGAGTCCTGGACTAGGGGGTGTCCGGATAGCCGAACTATCATCGTCGGCCGGACTCCAAGACTATGAAGATACAAGATTGAAGACTTCGTCCCTTGTCCGGATGGGACTTTCCTTGGCGTCGAAGGCAAGCTTGGCGATACGGATATGTAGATCTCCTACCATTGTAACCGACTCTGTGTAACCCTAGCCCTCTCCGGTGTCTATATAAACCGGAGGGTCTTAGTCCGCAGGACACAACAACCATTACAACAATCATACCATAGGCTAGCTTCTAGGGTTTAGCCTCCTTGATCTCGTGGTAGATCCACTCTTGCACTACCCATATCATCAATATCAATCAAGCAAGAGTAGGGATTTACCTCCATCGAGAGGGCCCAAACCTGGGTAAAAACATCGTGTCCCTTGTCTCCTGTTACCATCCGCCTAGACGTACAGTTCGGGACCCCCTACCCGAGATCCGCTGGTTTTAACACCGACAGGTATCTTCTTTGTCTCCTTGGCCGGCTGGAAAGAACCTTGGGCTTCACATTCTTTGGGGTCAGGAGATAGAACCGGCTGCTTGCCAGCCAAGGCCACAACTCGGTCCAGCATCTTCTTTTCTTCGGCGATCACGAGGGACTCGGCCAGCCGACTACTGGCTGTTGCACACTCAGAAGACTTCTTGTAGTCTCCGGCTATGGTGATAATGCCCTTGGAACTCGGCATCTTCATCTTGAGGTAGGCATAGTGGAGCACAGCCATAAACTTGGCCAACGCTGGTCGGCCAAGCAGTGCGTGGTACGGGCTCTCCAAGTCCACTACCTCGAACCATATTGCCTCTCGGCGGAAATGATCCTTGTCTCCGAAGAGGACATCCATCTTGATCTTGCCGATTGCTGAGCAGGACAAGCCGCGTACGATGCCATGGAACACAATCCAGCTAGGCATGAGTTGCTTTGGCTTGATGTTGAGCTTCTCCATTGTGTCTCGGTACAGTATGTTGATACTGCTCCCGCCGTCTATCAGCACGCGGGAGAAACGAGCAGCGCGCCTCTCTGTCGCCAGGGTAGTGTCCAGAACGAGGGCATAAGAGCCAGGAGACGGCATCACCTCTGGGTGGTCGTCCCGGCTCCAGCTGATAGGCTTCTCCGACCAGTGCATAAACTTGGGGTTACTGGAGGCGACCGCGTTGACTTCTTGGTGTTGTCGGCGCCGACTTCGCCGATCGTCCGGTTGGCTCGTAAAGATGACGTAGGCGGCATGCTCGTCGGGGAACTCGTCATGGACGGCTCCGACTGCTGGCCAAGCGGCCGGCTGCTGGGGGGCAGGAGGCGGCTGGCCCGCAGGTGGAGGCGGCAATAGCCCTTCACCCTTGGAGATTCGGGTGAGCCAATGGCACTTCCGGGTCGTATGGTTGGACGGCTTCGCGCTGCTGTGGAACTTGCAGGGGGCGTCGTGAGTTTGCTTGTAGGAGAAAGCCGGCTACCAAGCCGGCCTGCCGCCCTTCTATTTGTTGGGAGCTGGCCGTCCCTCAGGTTGCTCTTCTTCGACCGTAGCCACCTGCCGATTAGTGGAAGGCGGCATTGGGGCCTTGCGCTTGTTGTCGTTCTGATACGGGCGCCGAGTGGACTCTCCAGCCACCATCTTGGGAGCCGGCGCAAGCACTTTCCCAGAGGCGTCGACTCGGAGCTCGGTCTTCATGGAGGAGTCGGCCGTGGCGTATTTGTCCGCGATGATCAGCAGCTCGTCGATGGTAGTCGGCTCGTCGCAGAGGAGTCGGTGCTTGAGGAGGGTGCCCTCTCGGCACCCGGCCGTGAAGTACTCGATTGCCTGAACCTCGTGCACCCCTTCGCAGGAGTTTCGGAGCTTGGCCCAACGCGTGAGGTAGTCACGAGTCGACTCGTTGGGTCCTTGCACGCACAAGGAGAGCTGTCGGGGCTTGGGAGCCCGCTTGTAGGTGCTGGTGAAGTTGCGGATGAAGGCTTCCGTGAAGTCGAGCCAGCTGTTGATGCTGTAAGGCTTGAGGCTATTGAGCCAGGTGCATGCCGTGCCTTGGAGCATCAGGGGGACATACTTCACGGCAACGCGCCGGTTGCCATTTGCTATGCGAACCACGGTGGAGTAGTCAATCAACCAGTCCTCCGGCTTCACGGAGCCGTTATACTTGGGTGTGTCTCTTGGGAGCGAGAACCCTTTGGGAAAGGGCTCGTCGCGGATGCGGGGGCCGAAACAAGGCGGGCCGACATCATCTTCTTCTTCTAGAGCCAGGGATCGTGCAAGGCGGTCGATCCGATGGCGGGCATCGTTCTCGCCGACTCCTTCGCGGCGACCAAGTCGGCCGCTGAGAGTCGGATGCTCGATAGGCGGCGGGGTGGGATATCTCTCCCCGCGAGGCGGAGGAGGGGGCAAGTCGCCTCGTCTCTCCACGCCTCGAGGACGGCCCTCCGCGTCGCGCTCGATGGTGATTCGTGTCCGGTTGCGGCTGGCAGCCGGCTCCTTCTCTTGTCTCGCACGAGCGCCACCCGCAGTCGGCGTACGTGACGTCGCGCCGTGTTCTCGGCGAGGGGGGCTTCCAGCTCGGACGCCGGCTTCGTGCCGCGCTGTGGCCGCGTCGATCAGCTGCTGGATGCGTCTGGTCATGTAGGGGAGCTCGTCGGCCCCCAGTCCGTTGAGCTCGTCAACGATCGACTGGGCGGCGCGTCGATTCTCGAGGGGCGTGGCGTAGACCGGGCGATCCGCACCCAGCATGCTGGCGATGGCCGCGCCGCGTTTCTTGATGGCGCCGACTCGGCTTGGCCCTTCTGGAGGCGGCGTGCCTAAGGCGGCCCGGTCGACTTCGCACTGGTGGGCTTCCGTGAGGCGTCTCATGGTGTTTATCTTCTGGCCCTCCGCGACGAGGGCAAGGCGGCGAGCCTCCAGCGCCTTGGCATCGGCATCGGCCGGGATGGGGACGGACAAGTCCTGCAGTACCGCTTGCAGGACGTCGTGGGTGTTCTCGCCAGAGGCGGCTCCGTGGCTGATAACTAGCACCTCGGTGACGGTGCTGCCGCCACTGTCAGCTCGCGGGAGAGGGTCGTCGAATACGATCACGTCGGTGGGGAAGGCATCGAGCGATGCCGTGTCAGAGTCGACAAGCATCGGGTCGATGGAGCCGACCTACTCCAAGTCCGCGGTAGGCTCATCGGAGACGTGGAGTTGGTCGAGGAGGCTGACGAGGTGGCTCTCGAGGCAGCCGGTGCCCGCGTCGGACGCGGGCTCGTCGGAGATGCAAACCTCGCCAAGGAGATCAGCGAGGCAGCTCGCCGCGCAGGCGTCGTCGACGCCATGCAACGCGTCGGGGCAAGTGCCCTCGGGCTTGCCGGGCTGGCTACGCTCGCTGGGGAGGAAAAGGTTTCCCGTCCAGAGCAGGTCTCCGGACGACGGTGCACCTGGCCCCATGGTGGGCGCCAAATGTCGGGTAGTAGGTGCGACATATGCCAACGGGTGGCTTATCATTGTGGGAGCCAGTAAGACATCGCCGGTGCCTGGAAGCAGGATGAGGCAAAGACATGCACGCCGGCGAATCTTACCCATCTTCGGGGCTCTCCATGGAGATAACACCCCTACTGCTGCTCTGCGGGGTCTCCGCATGATCACTAGATCAACAAGTAGCTACAAGATGCTCCTTGAGCTGTTCAGTGGTAGGAGGAAGAAGGGCAAGGCTAGCTCTCTCCTCTCCCGATGGAAGTTTCTAAAACTCTGTGAGATCAACCCTTTGCATGGGTGTCCCAGGGGGGTTTATATAGGCCTACCCCCCGGGGGTACAATGGTAATCCGGCTGGGTGTAGGCCCAGGCCGTCAGTGTCTACGACCGCCGTCTTCTCTGCCGGCTTCTGGGGCCCGCCGACTGGTGGGTCCCGCCGGCTGTCGGCCCGTTGGTCGACAGGCCGGCCCCACCGCATGGGGGATCTTGTCGGGGGCTGGTTACTGTGGCCTCGCCTCTGATGACGAGGGCTTTGTCGAGGTAAGCATGGCTACAGTGCCGCCGCCTTGCGGGCTCCCACTGTAGCCTTACCGCGTCTCATCTGCTTAATGGTACGCGCGCCCCGAGGGGGAGCAAGTCGGCTATTGGAAACCGGCCCGGCCTTGGGCCGACTGGGGGAGGCCGGGCCGCCTTCGGATGTCTCCCTGACCGAAGGGACCCGCCGCCTGCGGGCCGTACTGGCAGCCCATCGTGGATGGCGTCATGATTCTCATGGCAACAGTGCCACGCCGGACGGGGGATGGCTGCCCCGTACGGCATACTGTAGCCACGCTCACACCGGGATTCGGGGGTGGCAGGGTTCGCTGTAGCCACGCCCCGTCCTGTCACCGTTTATGGGAGATGGTCTTTAGGACGCGGCGTTCGGCCGCTTGCTTCTTGGAGTCGGCCCTTCGTAGGCCGCTTCCTGGGAGCCGGTCCTTCATGGGTCGGCTTCTTGGAGTCGGTCCTTCATAGGCCGGCTTCTTGGAGTCGGCGCGATCGTGGCGTCCTCCAAAGGTTGTTTTACGGCAGGGCCGCCTTCCGCCAGCCGGCCTAGATGATAGCCGGCCGGAGGAAGGCGGCCCCATGTCTTAGGTGCCTCGAGGTCCGATCGGCCCATTGTTTTTTCTGAGGGCCAAAAGGAGCCGGTTAGGCTACCTGTGGTCATTTACTCCGACACTAAGGGAGAACACTTGTACCTTGAAATTTAGTGAGAGGTCATCTTATAATGCTACCATCGAACTAAGCAAAATAAGATGCATAAAAGATAAACATCACACGCAATCAATATAAGTGATATGATATGGCCATCATCATCTTGTGCCTTTGATCTCCATCTCCAAAGCACCGTCATGATCACCATCGTCACCGACGCGACACCTTGATCTCCATCATAGCATCGTTGTCGTATCGTCAACTATTGTTTCTACGACTATCGCTACCTCTTAGTGATAAAGTAAAAAATGATTACAGGGCGATTTCATTGCATACAATAAAGCGACAACCATATGGCTCCTGCCAGTTGCCGATAACTCTATTACAAAACATGATCATCTCATACAATAAAATTTAGCATCATGTCTTGACCATATCACATCACAACATGCCCTGCAAAAACAAGTTGGATGTCCTCTACTTTGTTGTTGCAAGTTTTACGTGGCTGCTATAGGCTGAGCAAGAACCGTTCTTACCTACGCATCAAAACCACAACGATTTTTCATCAAGTATGTGTTGTTTTAACCTTCAACAAGGACCGGGCGTAGCCACCCTCGATTCAACTAAAGTTGGAGAAACTGACACCCGCCAGCCACCTATGTGCGAAGCACGTCGGTAGAACCAGTCTCGCGTAAGTGTATGCATAATGTCGGTCCGGGCCGCTTCATCCAACAATACCGCCGAATCAAAGTATGACATGCTGGTAAGCAGTATGACTATTATCGCCCACAACTCACTTGTGTTCTACTCGTGCATATAACATCTACGCATAAACCTGGCTCAGATGCCACTGTTGGGGAACGTAGTAATTTCAAAAAAAATCCTACACACACGCAAGATCATGGTGATGCATAGCAACGAGAGGGGAGAGTGTTGTCCACGTACCCTCGTAGACCGAAAGTGGAAGCGTTATGACAACGCAGTTGATGTAGTCGTACGTCTTCACGATCGACCGATCCTAGTACCAAACATACGGCACCTCCGCAATCTGCACACGTTCAGCTCGGTGACGTCCCACGAACTCCAATCCAGCAAAGTGTCGAGTTTCATCATTACGACAGCGTGATGACGGTGATGATGATGCTACCGACGCAGGGCTTCTCCTAAGCACCGCAACAATATGACCGAGGTGGATTATGGTGGAGGGGGGCACCGCACACGGCTAAGAGAGATCAATGATCAACTTGTGTGTCTATGGGGTGCCCCCCTCCCTCGTATATAAAGGAGTGGAGGAGGGGGAGGGTCGGCCCTCTACTATGGCGCGCGCTGGGGAGTCCTACTCCCACCGGGAGTAGGATTCCATCCCCTTCCAAGTAGTAGGAGTAGGAGAGAAGGAAATGGAAGAGAGAAGAGAAGGAAGGAGGGGGCGCCGCCCCTCCCCCTATTCCAATTTGGACTAGGCCTTGGGGGGCGCGCGGCCTGCCCTAGGTAGCCCCTCTCTCTCTTTCTCCCTTAAAGCCCAATAAGGCCCATATACTCCCCGGCGAATTCCCGTAACTCTCCGGTACTCCGATAAATACCCAAACCGCTCAGAACCTTTCCGATGTCCGAATATAGCCTTCCAATATACCGATCTTTACGTCTCGAACATTTCGAGACTCCTCTTCATGTCCCTGATCTCATCCGGGACTCCGAACAACCTTTAGTACATCAAAACACATAAACTCATAATACCGATCATCACCGAACGTTAAGCGTGCGGACCCTACGGGTTCGAGAACTATGTAGACATGACCGAGACATGTCTCTAGCCAATAACCAATAGTGGAACCTAGATGCTCATATTGGCTCCCACATATTCTCCGAAGATCTTTATCGGTCAAACCGCATAACAACATATGTTGTTCCCTTTGTCATCGGTATGTTACTTGCCCGAGATTCGATCGTCGGTATCTCAATACCTAGTTCAATCTCGTTACCGGCAAGTCTCTTTACTTGTTCCATAATGCATCATCTCGTAACTAACTCATTAGTCACATTGCTTGCAAGGCTTATAGTGATGTGCATTACTGAGAGGGCCCAGAGATACCTCTCCGACAATCGGAGTGACAAATCCTAATCTCGATCTATGCCAACTCAACAAACACCATCGGAGACACCTGTAGAGCACCTTTATAATCACCCAGTTACGTTGTGATGTTTGGTAGCAGACAAAGTGTTCCTATGGTGTTTGGGAGTTGCATAATCTCATAGTCATAGGAACATGTATAAGTCATGAAGAAAGCAATAGCAACATACTAAACGATCAAGTGCTAAGCTAACGGAATGGTCTAGTCAATCACATCATTCTCTAATGATGTGATCCTGTTAATCAAATGACAACTCATGTCTATGGCTAGGAAACTTAACCATCTTTGATTCAATGAGCTAGTCAAGTAGAGGCATACTAGTGACACTCTGTTTGTCTATGTATCCACACATGTACTAAGTTTTCGGTTAATACAATTCTAGCATGAATAATAAACATTTATCATGATATAAGGAAATATAAATAACAACTTTATTATTGCCTCTAGGGCATATTTCCTTCAGTTAAAACTTGGCTTTACTGAAAGGTGGGTAAACATCATAATGGATATGGTAAGCTCGGTAAAAAATTTAGTGTTGATGAATGGGAAGAAGCTGGAGCAGTTTCCACCGAAGCGAGTTATAAGGCAAGGGGACCCTATATACCCATACTTGTTCTTGATTGCAGTAGAGGGCCTTTCGTGCCTATTGAAATCAAAAAGTGAGTCATCCAATCTTCATGGTTTAACTGTGGCACCTATGGCACCGCCAGTGAACCATTTACTATTCGCAGATGACAGCCTGTTGTTTTTTAAGGAAAATAGTATGGGTTCTACGGAGGTGCACCAAGTCTTGGATAGTTACTGTCAAGCTTTTGGACAATGCATAAATTATGACAAGTCTTCGATCTTCTTTAGCAAGGGAGTTTCTGATAATGTACGCCAGCAAGTCAAAGGTATACTCCATGTACCCAATGAAACTCTGAATGAAAAATACCTTGGTATGCCTAGTGATATTGGTCCTTCAAAGAATGTTGCCTTCAAATATTTGAAATATAGATTATTGGAACAAAATCCAAGGTTGGATAGAGAAAAACTTGTCTATGGAAGGTAAGGAAGTTTTGGTTAAGGCAGTAGCCCAAGCAGTTCTGGTTTGTTCAATGTCATGCTTTAAATTGCCAAGAGGCATGTGTGAGCACATGAACATGTTGATCCGTAAATTTTGGTGGGGAAGCAAGAACGGACAAAGCAAGCCAAGTTGGGTGTCATGGAAGGCAATAACACAACCCAAAAACATGGGGGGATTGGGTTTTAAAGATTTTGAACTCTTTAACATGGCTATGCTAGCAAAACAAGCATGGAGGATCTTGCAAAACCCGGAGTATCTCAGTGCTCGTATCCTGAGAAGCATATACTTCCCCACTTCGTCCTTCTTGGATGCTTCGTTGGGAAACCACCCTACCCAAATTTGGCGGGCTGTCATAGAAGGTAAAGATGTCTTGAAGCAGGGGCTGGTGAAACGGATTGGCAATGGAGAATCCACGAATATCTGAAACGATAACTGGTTGCCTCGCACGGAAATGATGTGCCCGTATGGGAGTAGGGTAGCGAACCCGCCTGCACAAGTTTCAGAACTGATTGATGCTACCGCTGCCGCATGGGATAGAGAGAGGTTAGCACAAGTACTTTTACCAATGGATGTTCCAATTGTGCTGGGTATACCTCTATGCACAAGAAATATTGCCGATTTTTGGTCCTGGCACTATGAAAAAACTGGAGTTTTCACGGTCCGTTCTGCTTATGCGATGCTGGTCTCAACTAGGCAAAGGAGAGAGGCGTGGTTGGAGGACACAGCAGGATCTTCGAGTGTGCACTCGGAGGGTACGTCATGGAAGTATTTGTGGAAAGCTCAAGTGCCTGGCAAAGTTCGGATGTTTTTGTGGAGACTTGCAAAGCAATCTTTGCCTACAGAGGATGTTAGATCTCACAGAAACATGTCTACAACTACCTCATGTGGTTTGTGTGGCGTGCCGGACTCCTGGCGTCACTCATTGTTGGAGTGCAACTCGGCGAGATGTGTTTGGGCCCTAGCAGAGGAAGACCTAGCTGAACAGTTGAGTGCTTCAACGGAGCCGAGCGCCAAACTTTGGCTTTTCTCGATGATCGAACTGTTACCGCATGCATCCTTTGTCAAACTTTCAGTAACTCTATGGGCAATGTGATGGGCTCGATGACAAGAAATCCACGAGGGAATTTTCCAAAGCCCATATGCTACCTATGATTTTGTCGAGAGGTTTATAAGCGAGCTACAGAGTTTGGAGCTAGCAAGCCAATGGGTAATGTGGGAGTAACAATGCAATCCAATGTTGCACCCAGTGCTCGGCCGAAAGCGCCGCCTACAGGCTTTGCCAAGATTCATGTTGACGCCGGGGTGTCGCGTTTCAACAGGGGAGGTTCTGCGGCAACCATCTGTAGAGATGACAATGGACGCTACTTGGGCAGCTCAGCCCTAGTGATCCCAGGGGTCGTGGATGTGGCGACACTGGAAGCAATCGCATGCCGGGAGGCAATGTCTTTGGCTGAAGACCTGCACATTCAAGATTTCATCATAGCTTCAGATTCCAAGTAGGTGATCAATGATATAAACAAGGGCTACAAAGGCAAGTATGGTGCGATCATAACAGAAATTAGCCTGCGAGCTTCTACTTTCAATTGTATTTTTTTTCTTTCGATGGCGGGCGTCGAACAGCTATGCTCACAATATAGCTAGGTCTTCTCATTCTCTTCAGCAGGGGAGCCATATTTGGCTTGTTCATCCCCATGCAAATTGTATCCCACAAACTGTGGTTTATGATCGATAAAGTGTGTCTTACCCCTAAAAAAGCCATCTCAACTCCACTTCTCGCCCACCTCCCTCTGCCAGCACGGCACCTACTAATTGATTTCCTCGCTACGCAGTCACCGGTCGAGCACATAGCGGCACCGGCCGCGTATGGAGGGCAACCCCAGCAGCGCTGCGCGGCCACGAAGGCAGAGGCACTAGACCTGCGCGCGACGGCACTGGTGCTGGTCCTCACGGGCGTGGCGCAGGCGATGCTGGCCACGGCGGCCGGCGTGGCCTTGGCAGCGGGGTCCCTGTCCCTCCAATGTCTAGGTTGGATCCTCGCCCTCTTCGCGCACTGCTTCGTCCCCACGAACGCCTGCTTCCTCTACTCTGTCGTCCAGGGGGCGGTAGTCGTCGCCGTCGGGCACTGCGCCGGCGGATACCACCCCAACTTCGTCATCTCCTGCGTCCTCGCCGGCGAGTCATACGGCGTGCTGTTCGTCGTGAGCTTTAGTCAACCTCTGCGAAGGGATCTAGCTACGCCTACACATGGCTGCCACTGTCACTGATGCCCTCTAGCTTAGCTTAGCTTAGAGCATCTCCGACAACGGCGCCAAAAGACCCACGCGCGCGGTAAACTGGCATTTTTGCGCGCGGGGGACGTTTTCGCGCACTCCAGCGGAGGCGGGAAACTAGCACACGCAGGAAGCGATTGCGCGCGTGGGGGGAGCGGCAACTCACTAGATTTGGCGCACCGCGTCCGGCGCGCCTATAAAATTACATCCCACTCTGCCGCTTCTCGTCGCTCCCTCCACAGGCTTCTCTTCTTTCCGCCGACACGCCACCACCACGCCACCATGCCGCCACGTCACCGGGCTACCGCGGCGTTCGCGTGCGTCCGTCCGGCACATACTCCGCCGAAATTCGTCGGGCGACATGCGTCTCGGCCTCGAAACCTTCGACTCTGCCCAAGAGGGCGTCCGCGCGTACGACACTGCGGCATGGCGCCTCCGGCGGTTCCGTTGGGACATGAACTTCGAGAACGTGGCAACGCAGCAGCGGGCGCAAGAGTTGGCGCCTCCTTCGCGGCTTCTCACTGACGAGGATCGTCGTGAGAATCGGAGGCGGGAGCGCCGTCTCAGCCTGGCCGAGATGGACGAGGAAGCCATAGCGTTGTGGCGCCAACGCTTCCCGCAAGACGTGATCAACGAGCAATAGTTCTTTGCGGAGAGAAGGGCGCAGAGGGAGAAAAGGAGGCAGGAGCGAGCCGCCTATCGCGAGGACAAGCGAACGCGGAAGGCGGTCGCCAAATTGAATATCGCGCTAGGAGATGCGTCGTCCTGGGACTCCGGCGACGGGCGGTTCATTGACGCCTAAGCTCAGATGTCGAAGGAGGACATCACCGAGGCAGAGTCTGAGTCGAAGAATGACGAGCAGTAGTAGTTTTTTAGACTATGTGCACTATTTTGTATTGTAGAAGCAGTCTATGTGTGCACATTTGTACTATCGGAGCCAAATGTGTGTCGAATCGTAATTATAAAAAAAGATAAAATATAGCGCGCCTGCTGGAGCGACTCGGGCGCGCTTTATTTTGCGGCGGCCGCTGAAGCCAGCGCAAAAGCTGGCGATTCCGGTGCTGCAAACTGATTTTTAGCGCGCCACGCATTTGGCGCCTATTGGAGATGCTCTTAGCTTGCAGCACTATCTTCTTCTACCTAGCACTGCCACTGCTGCACTTGGCGAGCTCGCAGCATCTATCTTCTACTACCTTGGAGCTACTAAACCATCCATGGATCTTAATTAGTGATTGATTGGTATGCTACCTATTATTAGTGTGATGATCGAGACGGGATTAGTATTAACGCACGTGTGTCTGTAATGTAAGATGATGCTAGCTAGCTACTTGTTATGTATGAAATATATGTGTTAGACATTTTATACTGTGTTCTTGCCTCTCCCCATCTACCACCACTAGTAAAAAACAGGGCATTTGTCCCGGTTCGAAAGGGCCTTTAGTCCCGGTTCTTGAACCGGGACTAATAGTCATTACTAATGCCTCCCCCCTTTAGTCCCGGTTCTTACACGAACCGGGACAGATGGGCATCCACGTGGCCACTGCGGGCAGCCCAGGCAGGGGGGGCCTTTGGTCCCAATTGGTGATATAAACCGGGACCAAAAGGCTTCCACGCGTCAGCAGCTGGCTGGAGCTGAGGTTTTTCTTTTTTTAAAAAAAGTGGCTGATTTAGGGGTTTGGGGGGTTAATTTTAGGTTGTTATTAGCTAGCTAATTAATAGAGAGAAGTGTCCTCTCTTATATCTTTGTCCTTGGTTTACCAACGCTACTGCTATGTTCATTTCACCCGCTGATATATAATAACTCATGCATGCTCGCATCATACATCATCATATATAATAACAAGTCATACTAATCATGCATCATCATACAACTTCTACTCGTTATTAATAATAAGTCATACGATCATCATCCTCATAGTCATTGAACCACCCTACATAATTGTTCTTAGCACATGATCATCAGTATCAGGTAGGACCTAAACACCCTTAAGGTAAAATAGCATAAAACAATATAGACCCTGACTCTCAATTATGAAGAATGGAGATCATCCTGTCTTCAATTCTTGCGCTTCGCTTCCTTTTGCTTCCAAGAAGCTCCTTACGACTGTCCATACATTTTTTTCATGATTGTCATGTCTCCACTTCTTTTAAAAATCCGGTATGGACAATTGAGATTCGTAGGACGACCTGGTTGTATGTTCAAAACATGAAGGCTACCGTGTGTATACATCATATGAGGCACACAATCATTCGGGATTATCTGTTGAAAAACATAGTAATAACTTCGTAGTTAGCAATGATGTACTAGTTTTAGAAGTATGCAAAAAGATGCACGGATGTCGTAATAGTAAAAAATCTTACCAGGGTATCTCCATGGTAGTTACCGTAGTTCAACACGTGCACTAGTGGCACGTATTGACCATAATGTTGAGGAGTTTGATTGTAGACATTGTAATTCTATATATCAGTACAAAATGTGATCAGATGATTTTTCTCCTTATAAGTTAATTCGGAGCCATCGGTGTAGTGGGTTTTGTCTATCATCTTCCGCACATTCTTTGAAGAATGAAAATAAGCTGTCAATGGAAATAAGCTGTCAACTATTTTGAAATAAACAATAAAAATTACTTAATAACTATGTTAAGCTCACATGGGGGAAGAATTGGAGGTGTATCCACAAGGACCCAAATGTCCATATTGTCTTGCTCGATTATAGGATCACCAAGATCCATGGTGACAAGCATACCCTCATCAAAACCATACATCTTGCAAAGTGCTTCCTAATTTTTGCAACCAAAATGGGTTACACTTTTAGCATTGTACAGCTTTACTTTAAAATCCACACCATGATGGGTCCTTAGGAGAATTTTTTGGTTTCCATACTTTCATGGTCTTCAAAACTCATCCTCTCCAAGACATAGCGTCTTGCATAGCATGGGATAAGCTAGTCGATTGGAAAAGATGAAAAATACACATTAAAATAGTTGAAGTCGTGCTTAATTACGAAAAAACTATTGTCGTCGTTGCGTACCGTATGAACATCGAAGGTCTCCTCGAGCTTAATGCTGAAGCGCCGATCTTCGTCCAGCTCAATAAACCTGTCGCACATACCTCGGTCGTCGTGGCACCAGTCGCATTCCGCCGGGCGGTTTTCGTCGTCCGGGTACGACATTTCCGGCCTATGTTCATAATTCAAATATTAAACTTGTACAATTAAATATATGTACTAAAATACCTAAATTAGATCATTATTATTAATCACGGGTTGACTATCGGTGATGGTACATAGCTCCTCCTTTCATTCCCTAGTGCATTATTACACCAAATTGTCTAGCACACGGGAATGAAGGAGAAGCTACCCCCGTGACGGTGTGGATGATGGAATGGGCTCCTAGATTTCTGCATAGTGCTCTCCAATTTTAGCATTCAAAGTAGGAGTACTTTTCCAATTAATTTGAGCATTCTCAATAAGCAAAACTAAATCGTAAAATAAAGTAGTATTCAAATTAGCATGCATTCAATTATAAGCAAAACTGCATCATCTCTTGTGTCCGTACATCGTCAAATATTATCATTAATACTCCTCGAATACTATCATACATATAGCATCGCTAATACAGCTAGAACCGTAGCGCCCGACGGGTATCGTCGCGGGCGGTGGACACCCAAAGATAAGGAACCATCACAGGATCATAGCTCCAGTGAGATCCCTGAAGAACCTGCCAGGTATTGTCGAACCTTCCCTCCAATGCAACCATGTAGCGACGGACGTGCTCGTCCTCCTCGCTGACACGGTGATGTACCACCTCCGTGGTGTCCGGAAGCCTCGGCACCATTACTGGCCCATGCGACCGCCACCAAATAAGGATCGGGTCAACAACGGGCTGCCTCCTCACCAACATACGTCCCCCGGAAGGTAGCACCTCCCAATACCAGCCCGGCGGAGCCCAGTCCCGAACATGGCCCTGATCAAGCAGGCCTCCACCGTCGAGTCAACGACGACAAGGATGCGGGACAGGCATCGCCGACGTCGATATGGGAACTACTTCTATATATAGTTAAATAAAGTAGATTTATTAATTAAATCAACTAGTTCAACTACTAAGCACTTACTATAAATAAATAAAGTAGTACTTACTAAAAACAAACTACTTTTATATATAGTAAAATAAAGTAGTTTATTAAATCAACTAGCTAGTTCAACTATATATGAAGCACTTACTATAAATAAAATAAAGTAGTACTTACTAAAAATAAACTAGTTTAACTATAGTTCTATTATTTTTC
Organism: Triticum timopheevii; assembly: GCA_963921465.1. Lineage (NCBI taxonomy): Eukaryota > Viridiplantae > Streptophyta > Magnoliopsida > Poales > Poaceae > Triticum > Triticum timopheevii. The sequence goes on from OY997270.1 coordinate 559,390,620, forward strand.
TAACTAATTATATTAAACACTTTCTCTTCTTATTTTTTTCCTTTTTCCTCTATTCTAAATATGAACATATTCGTAAATGACTTCTATCATTCACAATTTTCCTATACATACACAATAAATTGACAAAGAAAATACTATGAACAAAAAAATCATTAAAATTCTATGAACAAAATTACAACAGAATAAAATCGTAAAAATTCTATGAACAAAAAAATCATAAAAATTTGACATATTCGATCTTTGCATATATATGAACATACAAACATGCATATTCAACAATAATATCACCAAAAAAATCTATTAACAGAAAAAAAATCTAACACAATATGAACAAATTAATTACACAATATGAAAAAAAATCTAACAGAAAAATCTATGAACTACACATCTAAATTACTACACATCTAACAAAAAAATCTATGAACTACAAAAAATCTAACAAAAAATCTAACAAAATCTAACTCAATTAACTACACATCTAAATTAACTACTACTAACATCAAATTAAATTAGCAAAAATTTTGCTCACGGCGATGGTGTCGGGGACGGCGACGGCGACGGCGACGGCGAGGTGCGGCGCGGGGCGGGGCGGCGCGGCGACGGTCGACAATGAGGCGGTGCGGCGCGGGTCGGGGCGGGGCGGCGACGGGCAGGGGCCGGCGGCGTCGCGGGGCACGGGGCGCGGGGCGGGGGGCGGTGACAGCATCGGGACAGCGTCGGGGCGGCGCGGGACGGCGCGGGGCGACGACGGCGACGGCGAGGCGGAGACGGACGGGCAGCCTGACGGCGTCGGGCGGCAGGGAAGAACAAACTGAACCAAATTTTCACGAGTGCCGCTTATATAGGCAGAGCATTGGTCCCAGTTCATGGCACCAACCGGGACCAATGCACCCCTTTAGTCCCGGTTGGTGGCACCAACCGGGACCAAAGGTCTCTTTTCAACACCCAAAGGGCGGGAAACAGAGACCTTTGGTCCCGGTTGGTGCCACAAACCGGGACAAAAGAGAGGCATTGGTCCCGGTTGGTGCCACCAACCAGTACCAATGCATCCCTTTAGTCCCGGTTGGTGCCACCAACCTGGACCAAAGGTCGTGTGCTGGAACTGGCGCGGTGCGGTGCTATGTTTAGTCCCACCTCGCTAGCCGAGAGGGGCTCGGAGTGGTTTATAAGCCCTGCCGAACCAACCACTTCGAGCTCCTCTCTACTGCAGGCTTACGGGCCTAAAATCACTCTATGTGCTTGTGGGCCTATTGGACCTACTGCGGGCCTGCATCCTGGCCCTAGTAATGGGTTTCTAGTCGTATGCAAGCCGTGGTGGCCCTGTAGGTGGCACTTTTTTTTATTTTCGCAATTTTTTTGCTTTCTTTTTTGTTTCTAATTACTTATTTATTTTCTTTTACGATAATTCTTTTTTCTATTAAAGTTTGTAACAAAATTCTAATTACTTATTTATTTTTCTTTTATGATAATTTTGCTCTTAATGTTTTGAACAAAATTCTAATTACTTATTTATTTTATTTTATGATAATTCTTTTTGCTATTAAAGTTTGTAACAAAATTCTATATAATTTTAGTTTCAATAATACTAGAGTTTTATAAAAGCTTTTTAGTTGATTCCTTTAGTACCAGTTCTAAGGCTGTGACAAAGGCATTTTATTTGGTATAGGTTTTAAGGCTGGGGCCCAACGAGCACCTTTTAGTACCGGTTCATGGCATGAACCGGTAAAAGAGTTTTTTAGTTGATTCTTTCTGCAGCTGTTTTTTAGTCCCACCTCGCCAAGCGAGAGGCACTCGCAGCGGTTTATAAGCCCTGAGTGTAGAGACGATGGAGGGAGAAGCGCAGTGCTCATCTGCACGTTGGCCTGAAGCTAAGCAACGTGCAGGTGAGCATTGCGCCTCTCCTTTATTTTGGCATGGTATCATCATTTCATCCACATAGCATATGCAAGAAAGTAGAGAGGGTTACGGCAAAAACTGGATGCACTTCGTGTACAAAACGGACAATTAGGATTTCATACGGAAACTTGTCTGTTACAACATGCATTTCAAATGAATTACAAAAAGGTTGAAAGTTGGCATGGTATCATCATAATAGTTGTGGAGAAAGTCTTCACTTTTTCTTCGCTTGTGTCATTTCCTTATTGCGCCGTAACCATGGATAATCATCATCATTTATCAGGATGCTTGGGTCAGCCTTGACTTTGAAGGGAGGAATTTCATGAAACTTTTCATAATCTTCGAACATGTCTGTCCTGCCCTCCACTCCCACGATGTCCCTTTTTCCTGAAAGAACTATGTGGCGCTTTGGCTCGTCGTATGATGTATTCGCTTCCTTATTTTTTCTTTTTCTCGGTTTGATAGACATGTCCTTCACATAGATAACCTGTGCCACATCATTGGCTAGGATGAACGGTTCGTCAGTGTACCCAAGATTGTTCATATCCACTGTTGTCATTCCGTACTGTGGGTCTACCTGTACCCCGCCTCCTGACAGATTGACCCATTTGCACTTAAACAAAGGGACCTTAAAATCTACTCCATAGTCAAGTTCTCATATGTCCACTATGTAACCATAATATGTGTCCTTTCCCCTCTCGGTGGCTGCATCAAAGCGGACACCGTTGTTTTGGTTGGTGCTCTTTTGATCTTGGGCGAACTTGTAAAATGTATTCCCATTTATCTCGTATCCTTTCCGAATCGTAACAGTCGAAGATGGTCCCCTGGACAACGAGTACAGCTCATCACAAACAGTGTTTTCATCTCTGAGACGTGTTTCCAACCTACTGCTCAAAGTCTTGATGTGTTCACATGTAATCCAGTCGTCGCACTGCTCTGGGTGTTTGGAGCGCAGACTGTTCTTGTGTTCATCGACATAAGGGGTCACCAAGGTAGAGTTCTGTGCAGTGTGCTTGAGACCAAGAATATCCATCCCTTCATATTATTGTCTCCCCTCCAAGCGTGCCTTTTCCAGTCAATCTCCCCTCATACCGCGATTTAGCGAGACCTATCTTCTTAAGGTTAGGAATGAAGTCAACACAAAACCCAATGACATCCTCCGTTTGATGGCCCATGGAGATGCTTCCTTCTGGCCTAGCGCGGTTACGGACATATTTCTTTAGGACTCCCATGAACCTCTCAAAGGGGTACATATTGTGTAGAAATACGGGGCCCAGAATGACAATCTCGTCAACTAGATGAACTAGGACGTGCGTCATGATATTGAAGAAGGATGGTGGAAACACCAGCTCGAAACTGACAAGACATTGCACCACATCACTCCTTAGCCTTAGTATGATTTCTGGATCGATCACCTTCTGAGAGATTGCATTGAGGAATGCACATAGCTTCACAATGGCTAATCGGACGTTTTCCGGTAGAAGCCCTGTCGGTGTCAAAACCGGCGGATCTCGGGTAGGGGGTCCCGAACTGTGCGTCTAGGCGGATGGTAACAGGAGACAAGGGACACAATGTTTTACCCAGGTTCGGGACCTCTCGATGGAGGTAAAACCCTACGTCCTGCTTGATTAATATTGATGATATGGGTAGTACAAGAGTAGGTCTACCATGAGATCAAGGAGGCTAAACCCTAGAAGCTAGCCTATGGTATGATTGTTGTAATGTATGTTATCCTACGGACTAAAGCCCTCCGGTTTATATAGACACCGGAGAGGGCTAGGGTTACACAGAGTCGGTTACAATGGTAGGAGATCTACATATCCGTATTGCCAAGCTTGCCTTCCACGCCAAGGAAAGTACCATCCGGACACGAGCCGGAGTCTTCAATCTTGTATCTTCGTAGTCTTGGAGTCCGGCGGATAATGATAGTCCGGCTGTCCGAACACCCCCTAGTCCAGGACTCCCTCAGTAGCCCCTGAACCAGTCTTCAATGACGATAAGTCCAGCGTGCATAATGTTCGGCATTGCAAGGCGGGTTCCTCTCTTGAATAATCCAGAGAAGATCATGAACACCAGGATAGTGTCCGGCTCTGTAAAATAAATTCCACATTCCACCATAGAGAGAATAAAACATACACTTAGTTCAATCTGCTGACGTATTATGCGGCGTGACATCACACCGCCACCAGGCCTTTGTTTGAATTACTATACCACCTCAGCACATTTAGCGAAGCGGTTTCCTTGGCACGTCTTGTCGAAGCAGAGATCGTGTTCCCCTTATTCCGGGATTCTCATCAATACGTGCGTGGGTAACCCAACTGCGCCATTGATGGTGGCGCTTGGGAGATAAGCGAGTTTTACCAGGCTGGTGGGGGACGCATAGTTTTTTCCGCATATATATAAGGGATAAGGATTCACCTTCTCACCTACGCCTTCTTCCTCCTTAGCTTATCCATCCCCGCGAACTCAAGCTCCAACGCCCGAGCTCGCGCATCTCGCCTCGACCTTCTCCGAATATGTCCGGAGCGGGAGGTAAATGGTTAGCCTCCACCGTCAAGGAGGAGGACATCACCAAGCTGCGCAGTGCCAGATACCTTTCCGGCGATATCGCGCATCGGCTGCCCGACGAGGGGCAGCTCATCCCTACCCCTGAGCCTCATGAGAGGGTCGTCTTCCTCCCCCACTTCCTCCACGGACTGGGCTTTCCGCTCCATCCATTTGTCCAGGGGCTCATGTTTTACTACGGCCTGGATTTCCACGATCTGGCGCCGAACTTTATCCTCAACATCTCAGCGTTTATCGTCGTGTGCGAGGCCTTCCTCTGCATCTGGCCCCACTTCGGCCTGTGGCTCAAGACCTTCAACGTCAAGCCGAAGGTTGTGAAGGGTACGCAAGCGGAATGCGGAGGCGCCATGTTGGGCAAATTGCCCAACGTCCCTTGGCTGGAAGGGACCTTCGTGGACTCCGTCAAGGGGTGGCAATCGGGGTGGTTTTACATCACCGAGCCGCGCAAATCCACATGGGCGGCGGCCCCCGAGTTTAGATCTGGCATCCCCACGCAGCTCACCTCCTGGAAAGAGAAGGGCTTGCAGTGGGGGAATCCGGTGGAGGTGACGGGACTCCGAGCATGTATCAAGAAGATGGTGATCAATAGGCTCAGGCTCGTCGACGTGGTCCAAGTCATGCTCATCCCGGCGGATCCTCCCATGCCAAGAACGGGCATTTAATTTGTGGGAGTTCAATCCGGAACAGCGCCAGGCGCTAAGCGGGCTCTTCGATACAACATACGAAGGCGCCTGGAGGGTGCTGTTCAAGGGCGCCGAAGCCCCCGCGTCCGCGACCGAAGACCGCGGATTCAGCTTGCAGTATCCAACTGACGAGGTAAGTGATTCAACCCCATTACGGGACACTTGTGATAATTAGATTGACTCTAGTGAGGTTTCATTCTGCCTCTTCCTTTGACAGGAATGGATGGAGAAGGCCAAGCTGCTCATCAGCCCGGCTCCCATGCCAGAAGACCCAGTGGACGCCCGCTTAACAGGGCTGCTGGTTCCGGCACCGCACGTGGTGCCGGAGAAGAAGGCCAAGAAGGTGGCCGCGGGGACTCGAAAGAGTTCCCGCAATCAGGCATCTGATGACGACGAGGACTCCTCCCCCGAAGACGAGGAGGAGGAGTACTCTCTCCCGGAGGAGGGAGAGAAGAAAAGGAAGGCTTCCCCCATCGGGGAGGCCGAAGGGTCCAAGAGGGGGAGAACTATCCCCCCGGATAGTTTCGCCAACATCAGCATTGGTGAGGATGAGTGGCCTCCAAGGGCCAGGCGTCCGGCAAGATCGTAAGTATCTGGATCCTTGATGTGTAATTTCTTTTATGTCGCGTAGTATCCTTCTAACGCCGCATTCTGCCCGTAGTCCGGCCAATGATGATCTCCCCGACTCATCAAGCGGGTCATTGGCCTCGTCGGATGTGAATTCCATCCCGACTGCCTCCACCCCACGCGCCGACGAGGACGTCGAGGTGGGATCCCAGAGAGGGACCCATCAGGAGGAGGCTCCGGAGGCACCGTCAGGCAGCCTCCCGGACTTCGTGCCGGACTCTACATCGGAACCCGCAGTGGTTCCAGAGTCCGGCAAGTGGCCCCTTCGAAAGAAGGGCAGGACCGTGACGCCGGCAGCCTCCATCCAACCGGAGGCGCCGGATAACCTGCTGGAGGCGCTTAAAGGCGCTTCCATCGAGGAAGAACACCGCACTATCATGAGTGCGGTGATTGAGAAGGTTCAGCTCGCTAAGAGCGGGCTGACCGAAGCCTGCAGCAGCCTTTTAACAGGCTTTGAGGTAAGAAGTTAAAATTATGTAATGTAATACCGTATAGACAGTAGCCCCTGATGCTTAGTTCGGTGTTCGGAAAGAAAAGCCGGACTAAGGATCTTTAACAAGATATACGCAGGGTTGCCTAAAATATGTCAATATGGGTTTGCAGGCTGCGCTGCTGACCTCTACCGCACTAACGGCGGAGGTTGACGTGCTGAAGAAGGATCTCGAGCGGTCCGAGCAAGAGCTTGGCCATGCAAAGAAGCAGCTCGAGGAAGAAGAAGGTGAGTAACACCTCTTTGAATAAGTACCTTACAGAAAAGGATTTTGGTTGCAAATAAAATTAACAAGGATAATATGTGTATTGCAGGGGCCACTAACGAGGTGGCAGCCCTGAAGGATGTTGTGTCCGCGGCCGAACGCAGTGCGGCCGCGGAACGGGCTGAGCGAGAAAAGTAAGAGGCACGGGTGGCGGAAGTTCGGCAAGAGCTCCAGGCTCTCATGGAAAAACATGAGAGTTTGGAGCGTGACTCCAAGACTCGAGAGTCCGAGCTTGCCTCGGCTCTCGAAAGTGCCAAGTCCGCCAAGGCCGAGGCCCGTAAGGCCCTTCAGGAGGTTGAGGACATAAAAAAGATAGCGGCGGGTAAGGCGTTTTTCATGCAAAGCAGGCATGTTAATGTGAACTACCTGACACTTACCCGCATTCGGAGCTCTCCAGGGGCGTTTGCAGATCTGCCGCGTAGTGCGTCTGATGCCGCCGCATTCTATCATGGCGAGGAGGGGAGCTCGACGGAGAAGGTCTTCTGGTCTCAGTATACTGAGGCCGGCCATCCGGTGCCCCCAAGCGACCAGCTGAAGCAACTGGTCGAACTCCACAAGGTAGCTGAGGAGGCCATGAAGGGCCTCATAGTCCGGCTGTGGCCTAGACAGGCCATGCCTGGTAGCTATTTTGGCCTCGTGCAGCGGCTGGTAGATGCATGCCCCAGGCTGGATGTAGTCAAGCGCTCCGCCTGTATCGAAGGCGCTTGTCGGGCCCTTGCCCGCATAAAGGTGCAATGGGGCAAATTGGATGCGGAGAAGCTTCTCATGGACCCACCGCCGTCGGGCAAGGAGTATTGCACGCCGGATAAGTATTATAAAATTGTCCTGAAGGGAGCCTGCGATATTGCAGATGAGTGCTCCCGAAATGTAATCTTTGAGTGAACTCGCTGTTTATTTATCCTGTGCGCTGAAAACTTCGTTCATATGCGCCATGAGCAACACTTGTTTAATTTAAAATATTACCTTCTGTGCGGCCGTTTGTAAAATCTGAGAGATGGCAAGTCGTTGGCTTCAGCCCCCAAGCCACAAGTGCTGGGGTGTTCGGGATAAACTTGAGCACTCTTGTTCCCATTTTTGGGTCCATCTAGGGAGGCGCTCAACACGACGAACAAGGCAACCGGACTTATAATGCTTGAACACTCTCACTTAGCCATAGAATTCTATAATTTTAAATTTTGGCGAAGCCCCTGGTATTCGGAAGACCGAATCCGGGGCGCTATCCACGCCTTCATCGGACATTATCCGGAACTTCGCTCGAAGCGGCGTGAGTCTTTAAGGACCCGAAAAAACCTCTCGAACAGCGACCAGTCTCTCGCCTTATCATGCCAGTCAGTTTTAGCTTTCTCCACTGAGGCGTTAGCCCGGCTCAACCGGGGCGCAATCGCAGTGGTTCTCCCAGTGCCACCTTAGCCGACAGAACGGAACGTTAGGCACCAAAACGTGGGAGCCGGGCAAACCCAACTATTGACCCAAGACATGATTCGGAGCCGATTCATATAATGCTATAAGTTCGGGGTGCCGCACTTGTGAAAGTGTTCGGACTTTATCACACCATAGAGTGGGGAACATAAGCCCCCGGTGTATTATGCCGTACCAAAATATACGGGTGCCAGATGTCATATAATGAGCATATATATATAAAATGTGATGCAATTGCGATCATAAAGGTGCTGCATTATTAATGAAAGAAAAGTCTGCTAGTAGAGCGGACTGATACAAATAGTGCGGTGAGCAAGGGATTTGGACTAAATAAACATGTCCCCCTCCAGGGATGAGCTGCGGATTTGGTGTATATAATCGAATTTAATGCTCGTAATTGAGACCACCTGAGTGTTCGGCGCGGCCTTCTTTAGTCCCTGACTATTGCATCATGAGTTCGGCAGGTTCACCGCCGGACAGGGCTTCTGGTTAACAGAGTCCTGTGTACAAAAAAGAAGAAAAATAATAAAAAAAGAGGGGCACATTTGCGAGCCCCCGGTGTGGTCGAACCGCACTCTGGGTCCGTTGTGATCGTGCCCCCTCCCCTGTGCCCATGGTATCTCCAAAGCGTAATGATGTACGAGAGTGTTATTCTTGCGATCATACGCGGGCAAGGGTTGGGGCCGCATTGCTACGCGTGCTCTGATCGCGCCAGGTGGTCTTGGTTGGCATTGCTCCGGGCGCGCTTTGCTGTATCCGGCCGTTTAACGGCCGGACTCGAGAATTGCCTTAGAAGGCTGCTCTGCACTTCTGCCACGAGAGCCGCTGTATGTTCCTCCGTTCGGAGGGAGCGTTCCGTATTCCCATTGACCGTGATGACTCCACGAGGGCCTGGCATCTTGAGCTTTAGGTATGCATAGTGCGGCACCGCGTTGAATTTGGCAAACGCGGTTCGCCCGAGCAGAGCGTGATAGCCGCTGCGAAACGGGACTATGTCGAAGATTAACTCTTCGCTCCGGAAATTATCTGGGGATCCGAAGACCACTTCCAGTGTGACTGAGCCTGTGCAGTTGGCTTCCACTCCTGGTATGACACCTTTAAAGGTTGTCTTTGTAGGTTTAATCCTTGATGGGTCTATGCCCATTTTGCGCACTGTATCCTGATAAAGCAGGTTCAGGCTACTGCCGCCGTCCATCAGGACTCTCGTGAGGTGGAACCCATCGACGATTGGATCTAAGACCAATGCGGCGAATCCGCCATGGCGTATGCTGGTTGGATGGTCTCTTCGATCGAAAGTGATCGGACAAGAGGACCATGGGTTGAACTTTGGGGCGACTGGCTCCATCGCATAGACGTCCCTTAGTGCGTGTTTCCTCTCCCTCTTGGGTATGTGGGTCGCGTATATCATATTTACCGTCCGTACTTGTGGGGGAAAACCCTTCTGTCCTCTGTTGTTCGGCGGCCGGGTCTCTTCCTCGTCGTCGCTATTTAGCCCCTTGTCATTGTTTTCGGCAATTAACTTGCCGGCCTGCTTGAACACCCAGCAATCTCTATTGGTGTGGTTAGCTAGCTTTTCAGAGGTGCCATGTATCTGGCATAAGCGGTCGAGTATTCGGTCCAGATTGGACGGACCCAGAGTGGTTCTTTTAAATGGCTTCTTCCGCTGACCGGGTTTAGAGCCTTGGAATCCGGCATTGACTGCTGTATCCTCCTTATCGTCGCCGTTAATTCGTCGCTTGTTTTTGTTTCGACGTGACCTGCCGTTGTTGTCCTTAGTATCCGTACTGCCAGAATTTTTACGGAGATTGTTGCTGCGGGCTAGCCAGCTGTCCTGTCCCGCACAAAAGCAGGTTATTAACGATGTGAGGGCTGCCATGGATTTCGGCTTTTCCTGCCCCAGGTGCCGGGCTAGCCATTCGTCCCGGATGTTATGTTTGAAGGCTGCAAGGGTCTCTGCGTCCGGACAATCGACGATTTGATTTTTCTTCGTCAAGAACCGTGTCCAGAATTGTCTGGCCGATTCGTCTGGCTGCTGAATGATGTGGCTTAGGTCATCGGCGTCTGGTGGTCGCACATATGAGCCTTGGAAGTTATCAAGGAATGCGGCCTCCAGGTCTTCCCAACACCCAATTGACTCTGCGGGCAAGCTGTTAAGCCAATGCCAAGCTGGTCCTTTAAGCTTGAGTGGGAGGTACTTTATGGCGTGGAGATCGTCACCGCGGGCCATATGGATGTGGAGAAGATAGTCTTCGATCCACACCGCGGGGTCTGTTGTGCCATCGTAAGATTCGATGTTTATGGGTTTAAACCCTTCGGGGATCTGATGATCCATTACTTCGTCAGTGAAGCATAACGGGTGTGCGGCGCCCCTGTATTGAGCGATATCGCGACGCAGCTCGAGAGAGCGCTGTCTGCTGTGTTCGGCCCGGCCGGGGTTATTGTATCCGGCACGACGGTATTCGTCGTGGGTCGTAGGGCGCCCACGTGATCCATAGATGGATCTGGATTGCCTTGCTTTGTCCTCCAATATGTCTCGCAAGTTCGGCACGTTCCCTCTTGGCTTCGTACTTTTGGAGCGATGCCGGGGTATGGTCTTGGCTGGGGGCCTGGATGCCTCTCTGTCACGACCACGGGGTGGTCGGTCAGCCATATCGTGCGCTGGTGATGGAGGTACATATGCTTCCTCCTCTAATCGGGGGAGCAGCTTGCGTTTTGGGTAACTTTTGGAGGGACGTTCGAGTTTATACTCTTCGGCCGCGAGGACCTCGGTCCATCGATCGGCCAGCAGGTCCTGATCAGCTTGAAGCTGCTGCTGCTTTTTCTTTAGGCTGTTTGCTGTGGCGATAAGCCTGCGCTTGAAGCGCTCTTGTTCGACGGGATCCTCGGGTACGACGAATTCGTCATCGTTGAGGCTTGCTTCGTCTTCGGAGGGAGGCATATAATTATGATCCTCAACCTCTTCGCCTACCGCCCCCTCATGAGGGCTTGCTTCTGCATCCTCCTGCGCTGAGTCTTGCTGGAGGGGATTGTCTTCGGCACTCTCTGGAGTATTATTATCTCCTGTGCTGGAATCTCCATTCTTGCTGTGGCGAGATTTAGAGCGGCGTCGATGACGCCGGCGCTTGGGCTATTTCTTTAAGGGATCTGCCTCCGCTGTTTCTTCGCCGTCCCCATCTTTTGGGGTATCCACCATGTATACGTCGTATGACGAGGTGGCCTTCCAGTGCCCTGTGGGCGCTGGTTCCTGTTCGTCTCCGGCATCGTCGTCCATAGCGTTGATGTCTTCGGAGTCGTAGTCTAGCATGTCGGTTAGATCGTCGACAGTGGCTACAAAGTGGGTGGTGGGTGGGCTCTGAATTTCTTCGTCGTCCGTATCCCAACCATCCTGGCCATAATCCGGCCAGGACTCTCCTGATAACGAGAGATGCTTTAGTGAATTCAAGATATCGCCGAAAGGCGAGCATTGGAAGATGTCCGCGGCGGTGAATTCCATAACCGGCGCCCAATCCGGACCGATTGGTAGGGGCGCGGGAGGTTCGGAGTCCGGCAAGGAGTTCGGCGCCTCGGAATCACGAGTTTCGCATGGGACAAGATTAGTGTTCGGCTCCATCGCCGTGGATGTTGGAGCCCCCAGGGCGGCGTCTATCCACCGGCCCTCGATCTGGGCGATCGGCTCCGGCCGATGGCCGGAGCGGACCCGTGTGCGGCCACCAAGGCACTGTTCGGTGGCAGAGCTAAATCATGCCCGTCGTCACAGTGCGGCGCGCTTGGCTGTGGCTCGAGTCCGTCGAAGATCAAGTCTCCGCGGACGTCGGCCGTGAAGTTTAAGCTTCCAAATCTGACCTGATGGCCAGGGGCGTAGCTTTCGATCTGCTCCAGATGGCCAAGTGAATTGGCCCGCAGGACGAAGCCGCCGAATACGAAGATCTGTCCGGGGAGAAAAGTCTCACCCTGGACAGTGTTGCTGGTTGAAGATGCCATCAAGCCTATCGGTGACGACACAGAGGAACTCTCAATGAAAGCACCAATGTCGGTGTCAAAACCGGCGGATCTCGGGTAGGGGGTCCCGAACTGTGCGTCTAGGCGGATGGTAACAGGAGACAAGGGACACAATGTTTTACCCAGGTTCGGGCCCTCTCGATGGAGGTAAAACCCTACGTCCTGCTTGATTAATATTGATGATATGGGTAGTACAAGAGTAGATCTACCACGAGATCAAGGAGGCTAAACCCTAGAAGCTAGCCTATGGTATGATTGTTGTAATGTATGTTATCCTACGGACTAAAGCCCTCCGGTTTATATAGACACCGGAGAGGGCTAGGATTACACAGAGTCGGTTACAATGGTAGGAGATCTACATATCCGTATTGCCAAGCTTGCCTTCCACGCCAAGGAAAGTACCATCCGGACACGAGCCGGAGTCTTCAATCTTGTATCTTCGTAGTCTTGGAGTCCGGCAGATAATGATAGTCCGGCTGTCCGGACACCCCCTAGTCCAGGACTCCCTCAAGCCCCCTCAATGCAACCGGAAGCAGTTGCGTCATAATCACGTGGCAGTCATGAGACTTTAGGTTCTGAAACTTTTTCTCTGCCATATTTATTATTCCCTTTATATTCGACGAGAAGCCAGTCGGGACCTTCATACTAAGCAGGCATTCAAAGAAGATTTCCTTCTCTTCTTTGGTAAGAGCGTAGCTGGCAGGACCTTCATACTGCTTTGGAGGCATGCCATCTTTTTCGTGCAAACGTTGCATGTCCTCCCGTGCCTCAGCTGTATCTTTTGTCTTCCCATACATGCCCAAGAAGCCTAGCAGGTTCACGCAAAGGTTCTTCGTCACGTGCATCACGTCGATCGAAGAGCGGACCTCTAGGTCTTTCCAGTAGGGTAGGTCCCAAAATAAAGATTTCTTCTTCCACATGGGTGCGTGTCCCCCAGCGTCACTCGGAACAGCTAGTCCGCCGGGACCCTTTCCAAAGATTACGTGTAAATCATTGACCATAGCAAGTACGTGATCACCAGTACGCATGGCGGGCTTCTTCTGGTGATCTGCCTCGCCTTTGAAATGCTTGCATTTCTTTCGACATTGATGGTTGGTCAGAAGAAATCGATGATGGCCCAGGTACACATTCTTCCTGCAGCTTCCCAGGTATATACTTTCGGTGTCAGCTAAACAGTGCGTGCATGCGTGGTATCCCTTGTTTGTCTGTCCTGAAAGGTTACTGAGAGCGGGCCAATCATTGATGGTTACAAACAGCAACACGTGCAGGTTAAATTCCTCCTGTTTGTGCTCATCCCACCCACGTACACCGTTTCCATTCCACAGCTGTAAAAGTTCTTCAACTAATGGCCTTAGGTACACATCAATGTCGTTGCCGGGTTGCTTAGGGCCTTGGATGAGAACTGACATCATAATGAACTTCCGCTTCATACACATCCAAGGAGGAAGGTTATACATACATAGAGTCATGGGCCAGGTGTTGTGATTGCTGCTCTGCTCCTCGAAAGGATTAATGCCATCTGCGCTTAAACCAAACCATACGTTCCTTGGGTCACGTGCAAACTCAGCCCAGTACTCTCTCTCGATTTTTCTTCACTGCGACCCGTCAGCGGGTGCTCTAAACTTCCCGTCTTTCTTACGGTCCTCACTGTGCCATCGCATCAACTTGGCATGCTCTTTGTTTCTGAACAGTCGTTTCAACCGTTGTATTATATGAGCATACCACATCACCTTCGCAGGAACTCTCTTCCTGCGGGGCTCGCCGTCAACATCACCAGGGTCATCTCGTCTGATCTTATACCGCAATGCACCACATACCGGGCATGCATTCAAATCCTCGTACGCACCGCGGTAGAGGATGCAGTCATTAGGGCATGCATGTATCTTCTGCACCTCCAATCCTAGAGGGCATACGGCCTTCTTCGTTGCGTACGTACTGTCGGGCAATTCATTATCCTTTGGAAGCTTCTTCTTCAATATTTTCAGTAGCTTCTCAAATCCTTTATCAGGCACAGCATTCTCTGCCTTCCACTGCAGCAATTCCAGTACGGTACCCAGCTTTGTGTTGCCATCTTCACAATTGGGGTACAACTTTTTTTTGTGATCCTCTAACATGCGATCGAACTTCAGCTTCTCCTTTTGACTTTCGCATTGCGTCCTTGCCTCGACAATGACCCGGTGGAGATCATCATCGGGCACATCGTCTGGTTCCTCTTGATCTTCAGCATCTTCCCCCATTGCAGCATCATTGGGCACATCGTCTGGTTCCCCTTGATCTTCAGTAGCTCCCCCCGTTGCAGCATAACCATATTCAGAGGGCACATGGTTGTCATCGTCCTCTTCTTCTTCGCCGTCTTCCATCATAACCCCTATTTCTCTGTGCCTCGTCCAAACATTATAGTGTGGCATAAAACCCTTGTAAAGCAGGTGGGTGTGAAGGATTTTCCGGTCAGAGTAAGACTTCGTATTCCCACATTTAGTGCATGGACAACACATAAAACCATTCTGCTTGTTTGTCTCAGCCACTTCGAGAAAATTATGCACGCCCTTAATGTACTCTGAGGTGTGTCTGTCACCATACATCCATTGCCGGTTCATCTGCGTGCATTATATATAATTATGTGTGTCAAAAGTAAGAAAATCAGACAAATATCTACCAAAAGTAAGAAAACCAGACAAGTATCAGAAAGAAGATAAGAACAAGAGGCTCACCACGGTGGTGCCGGCGACGAGATCGGCGCGGGCGATCAACGGCGGTGAAAACGGGGACGGGGCGTGACGGACCAATAAATCTAGACAAATCTCGAAAAAAAATGGAGCTCCAAGGTCGAGCTTCGAGAGGAGAAAGCTTAACTACTGTGGCTCGGGCATTTCATCGAACACATCATGTGCATAGGAGGTGAACTAGAGCACCCAAATGCCCTCTCCTCGCCGGATTCAAAAAACAGAGCACTGGAGTGCTCTGCCGCGGCGGTGGGTATATATAGGCGAGTTATTTGTCCGGGTTCATGGCATGAACCGGGACAAAAGCACCCCCTTCTATCCCGGTTCAAGCCACGAATCGGGACCAATGGTTGTGGGCCAGGAGCGAGGACCATTGGTCCCGGTTCATGGCTTGAACCGGGACAAATGGTTCCACACGAACCGGGACCAATGCCCACGAGACCCCGGCCGGCCCCCTGGGCTCACGAACCGGGTCTAATACGCCCCATTGGTCCCGGTTCTTGAAGAACCGGGACTAATGGACTGGCCAGGGCCGAACGGTAGCCCTGTTTTCTACTAGTGCACCTCACTATCATGTCGACTGGATCAGTACGTGCTACCGCTGCGGTTTATTACTGCTTTCCTTTTTTTTTAGTATATATTGCTGCATCAGTAGTACTTTTTTTCCTGTGTGCCTTGGTATTCCAATTCTAGGCATGGCAACTTCACTATGCATATATCTCCTCCTAACAATTCAGTCTTAAACACAAAATTAAGTAATGCTTCAAACACAAGAGATACGTCTAACTCATCGATCATGAGTAGTATATTTACTTAAACGTGAAGGTTTATTCCACCAATCCACCATTTTTGAGAAATTAATATTATTATTTAGAATTACCTACCTGGGTACTGCATGAAAAAGAAAAGCTAGTGATCGGTTCATGAAGGGTAACAAGATCCCTTCTCTCCCTCTCTCAAAAAAAAGGGCGAGCAAGAGTAGTAGAGCATTCTGCAGCAAGGCCATCACAAGGCCTGTAAGTGTCAGTGAAGTTACCCTCCATCATAGCTAGTATTTTACATCTCAAAAAAAGAAAAGGTAGAGCAGATTGGGTGCCAGGACCCACAACAGTGGCCGCTCGGGGCTGGGCAGCTTGCATTGCGCACCGGGATCAAATTGGTTGCCACGCTAGCTGTTTGAAATCGCTACGTTCCAAACATCATTTATAATAAAGGGGAAAATCTATCGTTCCAATTACTCCCTATAATCTTGTGCACAAGACACTTATATAAGCAACCACGAGGAGTAGTTTATTTTTCAGCAAGTTTGCAAGTAATGACCCTCAAATCAAAAAGGGCGATGCTAGGCGCCGGTGCGCCGGCCGAACAGTTTCGGCCGGTCCAGCCCTAGCCGTTGGATGCGCGCGATTAGCCGTCCGATTCCCCGCGTTGACTCTCCCTCTCTTTCTTCCTCTCCTCTCCCGGCCGTCGGCCATCACCCCGTCGCCTGGACCTCTCTCTCCGCCGCCCCCGCTACTGGATGCAGCGCCCGCCACCGGTCGCCGCGCTCGCCGCCGGTCTCCGCCATCTTCTTTCATGTTTCTCGCCGGGATCTACATGCAGCAAAAACTTTGCCCGTGGGTTGCAGCTCCCCTCGCTGGTCATGGTCGCGGCTCCGTCAACACCAGTCGCCTGTTGCAGCTCCGGCAGCTTGCAGTCGCGCGCCCCGCCGCTCGCACTCCAGCGCCGCCGCCGGACCCCCTGATTAAAGGTTGTAGCAAAATTCATCAACGGTGGCAGCAAAAAACACCGCCAGTTGAAGCTTTTTTTTCAACTGTTGATTCCGGTTGTAGCAAAACTTGACGCCAATGGTAGCACGGCAAAATGCAGGTTGCAGCAAAAAACTTCACCCGTAGTAGCAAAAAAACTACGGTTGCAGCAAAAATCAAACCCCGTCGCCGTCTTTCGCGAGGTTGCAACTCCGCCTTACATGCATGTAGCAAAAACTTCAGCGGTGGTAGCAAAAAACTACTGCGATTGCAGCAAAAAACAAACACTGTTGCCGTCTTTCGTGAGGTCGCAACTCCGCCTTGCATGGATGTAGCAAAAACTTCAGCGTTAGTAGCAAAAAACTGCTACGGTTGCAACAAAAATCGTCGCTGTCATCATCGCGAGGTCGCAGCTCCGCCTGATGGATGTAGCAAAAAACTTCGCCAGTAGTAACAAAATCCAACTGCGGTTGCAGCTTCTCCTTGTTGTGCAGTTCCATTGAAGCTTTTCTGTCTATGGTTGAAGCTTTTTTTAACAGCTGTGGAAGCTGTTTTAGGTGACGGTTGCAACACTGGTACGCGCGGGGTGCATCCAGCCATGGCGGCAGGCAGCCATGGCGGCAGGCGAGGTAGCGCCTGGCCGCCGGCGATGGAGGTCGTGGTCGCCCAGTCGCAGCCCGGGAGGAAGGGGGAAGGGGGGGAGGGGATGCGCCTGCGTGAAGGCTTGAGGTAGGGGATGGATCTGGCCATGGCGGCAGGCAGCCA